>JAHDVE020009857.1:0-11377 GCA_022606495.2 Halesus radiatus | reverse complement strand
CGTGGGAGTTCAATGGGAGATTGAAAAGGCGGTGCGCCGCTGTGCGTAGATGCGAGAATCAGTACTAATGATGAATTGTAGCCCATCGCCCTTGTTTCTGCCAGTGGCGGTTCGTAGGAGTTCAATGGGAGATTGAAAAGGCGGTGCGCCGCTGTGCGTAGATGCGTGGTGCAGTACTAATGATGAATTGTAGCCCATCGCCCTTGTTTCTGCCAGTGGCGGTTCGTGGGAGTTCAATGGGAGATTGAAAAGGGAAGAAAAAAATTCC
The DNA here is from genome assembly GCA_022606495.2 of Halesus radiatus. Classification (NCBI taxonomy): domain Eukaryota; kingdom Metazoa; phylum Arthropoda; class Insecta; order Trichoptera; family Limnephilidae; genus Halesus; species Halesus radiatus. Next base: position 11,109 of record JAHDVE020009857.1, on the reverse strand, counting down.
CTCATCTATAATTCCTATGTTGGTTATCAAAATTACACATATTTTGCGCTAGATCTAAAGGAATTTCATCATATATTCATGCACCGGAGATTAGCGACCTAGCAACAAGAAAGAATTCGGCGATTCATTAAAACGTTTGTGGCTAATGAATATAATGTAGAAATTTATAATTAATATATTTTAATACGAAAATCACAATTTACTCAAGACACTAATCGTGTTTTTAATAACAACTTAAAACACGATAACCACAGAAAAAAGCCATTGCTTCTGTCAAAATACTATTCCATACACACTAGGTATTAATAAATCCCATAGTCGCTACGCACCCGGGAAGCTAACAGATTCATAATGTTTGTACGCTTCTACAATTTGCCACTGAAGCGCCACGAATATGTTTTTTATATGAACTACTTGTTAGAACAAATAGTTTCATACGAGCTGAATTAATAACGCACGTAGGTATTCTTTTCGGACTCGGGCAGTATTAATACGTACGGGTGGATTGTCTAACACGGGATTTGAATAGCTCCCTGTTTTAAAGAGTGGTGTTATCTTATATTTGTGTGGGAGTTCACTGCAGAAATGCACTTTAGAGCAATCCGCCGCTGATTTCTGGTTACAATGAACATTTTTTTTCTACATAAATATGTCTAAACACCAAATCCAAGAATCAATTTCCAAACCAGATTTAAACTATCTGTACGTTAAGAACAATAACCTGAGCACAAAAAGAAAAAACAGAAAAAACTCTCTTTTTAAGTTAAGATCCAAAGCATTGATGCACAATCTTTTTTAGCAGGAGAGCCAATTTATAAATTTTCAATTTGTTCTCGGGCCGTAATGGGTAGGGTACATACAGCTTGACACGGTTAACTTTACAGCTGCCGTTAGCCTATACATATTTTTAAACATTGTAACGGCTTAATAAATCAATCATCGAATGTAGGCGAAAATTTTCTCCGGTCTCCGCGACGGTCGCCGTGGTTGTGTGGTTACGATCCTTGGCTATGAATCCGGAGGTCGTGGGTTGAAATCCCGGGGTGCGCAAGTAAATTTTATTTGGTTTTATTATGTTATTTTACAATTTTTTCATAAAAAAAAATATGTAGTATATTTGCGGCACGTTCCAGAGTGGTAGATACTGTCAGTATCGCCTTGGTGAAAGATCATCAATCAGAATCGAAACATTACTTGAAATGGCTTTAGCCGTGTTTGGGTACCAGATGTGAATAACCATTCCTTCCCCACCTCTCTACCTTCATCCCCACAACATACTCATATTGGGGAAGCCATAGTCTCACTGGCTCCAGACGGTTGGCAGCAGCTGGGACTCTTGTGTGGTATCACGTAATTTTATTTATTTTTTAAATGATAAATGCTGTCGATTGTCGTCATTCTGAAATATTAAATAACAAATGCTTGTAATTTTGGACGGCTGATTCAAAATAGACTGACTTTCATATTTTGCACACGGAAATCCGAACCAATAAATATGAAATATCAAATTTTTCTTTTGTTTACGTATACAAACATTATAACTATTTTTGAAAATTGGAAACAAACAAAATCAAATACAATCATCATCTATATATCTCCAATAAATGTGTTTACAACGTGATGTGCGGTGTACCAATAAAGCTAATGAATTATTTAGTTATAAATAAAAATGTTTATTTCCCTAGGTGCGTGAAACAAGATGATAGTGATACGATGGCCAAACAAACGAACGAAGATGTTAAAATGTCAAAAAATAAATAAGATTTGACTTCATTCAATTTAATTTTAAATTTAGATTTTTGTAGTAAGATTTCCAAATACTTTCTGGAATTTGAGATAATGGCAATGTTGTGATACTTGCTTGTTTCAGAAATAACATTTGGAAGCGTTCCTTCATAAAACGGAACAGAATATATATTATAAGAAAGCCGCAGGGGAAATTAAAGTTTAAAGTCAAACAACTGACTTCAGAATTGATAGACTTGCCCTACAAGCACGATTTAAGCGGCTGGAGGTAAAGGTTTTAAGAATATGTAAAAAGGTTGTTATTTTGAGCGGTTGACTCAAAACTTTGAAATCAGAAGACTAAAGTGTCTGGTGTGAGTTCACCAAACTTTGTGATTTTTAGTTTACCCGAGTGGGCCGTACGAGAAGTCTCGCAGGTCGCGGGTCGAGCATCACTGACGTAAACATCAAAAATCCATATAAAAACCATCCTACTAATTTACGTCAAAACCAAACCTCGTGTTGAGCCGCCAATTATTTTATATGAACAATTTTTTCAATTGGCAATTTGTCGGACGTAGTAAGAACTGAACAGAAAATTAATAGAAGTGCGATATATACCGATTTAAAAAAACCGTTGTGGCGAAATTATGTTTCCATAACACCTTTCGACCCCTAGGCTCCAGATAGGAAAATAAAATTGTTGACTAGTTAAAGAAAATCTTTTGATACCTGAAAATGTTTCAGCAGAAGTATAGAAAATACAGCTTACTCCGGGCACACGGACACGCCCCAAACAAAATAAGAAACTCCATCGAAAAAAATTACATCCTTAAAAAAATCATAAATACGGCACAGGTCTCGTCTGCGCGCATTCTGGTGTTGGATTTGTATGGAAATTTTTTTTAGTCGATTTTGTTTGTGTTATAAATATGTATTTTTTTTAGTTTCGGCGAAATTTAAACAAAATTATGTTGACTTTAAGCTCTAGAATTGCTGTTTTATATATAAAAAAGTAATATTAATGAAATAAATAAGAATATTCATCAATTGTTGAATAATATTATTATTCTTCAAGTTGATTCTAAAACGGTACTATGAATTTAATACAAAATTATGTACGGTAAAGCTCATTCTAATTTTGGCATTTGACATTCTAACCTCAAAACTGACGGCCATAAATTTGGATCGTTTTGGAAGGCTTCGAAAAATTATTTTATCTATAATTTTTATAAACTTTTATACGCATTTTATGTGAAAATAGAACATAATTATCCTGTAAATGTAAAAATGTTTACAGAATAACAGCTTGATGTATATTTGACATTTGACGGATCTACTTAGTGAAACATATCACAAAACGTAGCTTATAATATTTAAAATAAGTTCGGTTCTCTTCAGTTTCATTTAAAAAATACAAACATGTTTTGACATTCGAAAACAGAAACAAATCTTTGTCGTTCAATTTTTGAATCGCGATAAATAGATCGCGAACCAATAATGACGTTTGAAGTTTCACTTACATTTATGTTCACTCTATCGATACTTTTTATAACTAGTCCTCTGTTGAGCGGAACTTAATCCACAAAAATGGATATCCTAAATTGGTGGAGAATTTCATTGAGATGATCGTATTTGTGCATTTGAACAGTGTAAAAATTTTAAAAAGTAAAAATTTCAAATCACAAGGCTGTCAAATCAATGATGGCACCCAAATGAAAAGTAAGAATCCACAACTTCACAACTGTATTAAATTTAAAAAAAAAAACAACGGACTGGAGTTTCTCATTCTATCGGTTTATCTGGTGAGTGTAAGCAGATTATTTGAGTTCACGATCGTAATGTGTTTTCCCGCTTTTTGACGATTGGTTTTGGTACTCGTATAATGGCGCACAATCAATAGCACCTAGTTCGTATGACGGAGGCCGAAATACCACGCGAGCCAAACCGGTTTGTCCAGTACTTCTTCTACCTGTGAGATTTGTAGCTTAATAAGATGTATGTATGTATGTAAATTAATGCGGACAATTGTAAACAGTAGTAAATTAAATTATTTATAATGATTCATATGGTCACACACACGTAGATAATTACGTACACGTACGCAGGCAGCTAAAAAGGAATTATTAACATGCGTAGTATGTTTTGACCGGATAATTCAACAGACGTACATTAATAGCGAGGATTGTTTGTATTGGTGCATATGTATATTCTTCTGGCAGTGATGTCCTTTTGAAAAGTCACTGGGAAACAGCCTTTGCTAACGCTTAAGCGGGAAAGGAGCAACAAGTATATATATTGTCGTTGAATTTGAAAAGTTTTTTGAAAAGTTGTACAATGCGTTTAATTTATTAAACACTATAATTGCGGATGTGATGTGAGTACGTAACAAATAGATATAATTTTTAAAATACACATATAATTCTTATTTTCAGTACATATTAGTAATGATCAGCAAAGTTGCCTTCCTAGCAGTTGATCGGGGTTCGTTTCTCGGCCGCGGCATTTTATTTTGTAGTTTTTGTATGTTTATTAACATCCCATGATTTTCACATCTTTTTAGAATGAACACATATCCTTAGCACCGCCGCCAGTTGGCATCAATAGACATTGCTAAAACCAAGAAGATGGACTGCGAAAGATTGAATGATGTGGGCAGGGAATATATGTTTAAAAATATTGGAATAGGATTATAACATTTTCAAGCATGTTGTGTCGGACGTTAACGCTCGGTTAACAGCCGTACTCGCGTCTGTACTGTGCCGTGCCTGCACTGTACTGCACTGCACTGCACTGCACTGCACTGCGCGGTGCTGTAGATGTGAATAGAGCTTGTTTCAACGCGTGTTTACCATAACTCACAATGTGCGGTAAAATCCCGCTTCTGTTATCGCAGCAATAACATTTTTATAGTTGGTAAGGTCAGGAAAAAACTGAAAAAATGTTGCGGTAACAAATATTCTACACTGATAAAATATTTATATGTTATTATTATGGTAATTACTAGCTGATGTGTTCCCGGCCTTGCTCGGATTTTTTTTTTTAATAAAGTTATGAAGTTGTGAATTCTTGCTTGTCGTTTGAGTGCCATAATTAATTTGACAGCGAAAGTAACCACATCCAAATAAGGAAACAAAGAAACATACATTTTAAAAATTTATTTCATTTTAAACATTTATTTTTTCAAAATATATTTTAAATAATGAAGTTCTTAAGTACTCGTGTTTTCCATTTTGAAAATATTCTACCCAAACAAACCTACTTTTGAATATGTAATCTGCGGGTAACCAGAGTAGTATATCTATTGGCTAACCTTAATACAACATGGCGGGCTAATTGTTTTTCCTACTAATTTTAAAACGTTATAGCACCAGTTTCACATATATGTTTTCATTCAAACTCTTTAAACCTTCCCAGCACCAATAAGATCAAAGTGTGCTATTTCCAGCGAAACCGGTCAGGTAATTTTGGAGAAAATCGAGGACAGACACAGACAAACATCCATTTGTATATATAAAGATTATATTGACATTTTAGTGAGTATTGGATACTCTCAGTATCGCCTTGGTGAAAGACCACCATTCAGAAAGCAGTCGTCGCTTGAAGTTTCAAATGAATGTTTCTTTGTTTCCTTGTTTAGAGATAGTAATAGCCGTCACAAGGCATTACTTTCGCCGTTAAATCAATTATGGCACCCAAACGACAAGCAAGAATTCACAACTTCATAACTTTATTAATAAAAAATACAAAAAATCCCGAGCAAGGCCGGGGACACATCAGATAGTAATTAAATAAAAATAAATCACTTAAGAATACAATATTCACAAATCTCAAATGCAATATGAAACAGAAAAAGACAAAGAAAATAAAAAAAAGTTATCATTCGCATCTGGAAATTGAACGTTTTCTTTTTATTTTCTGTGTCTTTTTCTGTTTCGTATTTAATTTGAGATTTGTTAATATTATCTTCTTCAATTATTAAACATTACAATGAGGTTTATAAGCTTCAATAAGTTATTCCAATAAAAAAAAAAAAAATTAATTTGCGCACGCTTGGATTAGAACCCGCGACCTGTGGATTTGGAATTGAGGATCTTTAAACAGCTCATCCTTGCATGCCGTCAAAGTCTAAGTAAGTCACGGAGTGTTTTGAGCGATAATTACGCTTAGCTGCGTTGGTGACGCCTAGGTTGATTGAGCGCCAAATTTGTTACGCGCTTTATGCAATTATCACAAAAGAATTTTCTACTCTAGTCATATTTTTTCCGTTTCTATTGTGAGTAGGCTAGGAGGTAAAATGTGGTCAATTTAATTTCCCTTTAAATTTGCCCGCTTCTCTGGTAAAACTGCCAGATTTTTTCCAGAAATTCGGAATTACAATGCTTGGAGTGGTGTCATCTACTCGATGACATTTTTGACAAGACTGATTCTATTTTTAGTGTGTTGTCCGTTTTTAATTTCCGAGAATTGAGCGGTTCTTGTTTCCTTATGATCTTTGTGAATTCCCATAATTTAGTTCTCTTCAGGAATTGATCACAATATAAGATGAACAAAATATGTGTTTTACCAAACTTTGTCTGAGCTGAACTCTGATTTTCAAAATTTCCTCTCATGATTCAAAAAATTCATATTTTTCCGCAGTGGAGCGGTTAATATTCATTATTATGATTCCAAAGGTTGCGGGTTCAAATCCAGGCGTGCGGAAACAATTTATTTGTTTATTTACAAATATAGATGTGGCCATATCCATATAGTGGTAGAACCTCCTAAAATCGAATTTTTTCTTATAATAGCTTTGTCAATGTTCTGATCTTAACACCGAGAATTTTAAGGAGAAGAGGGACGTTTTAGAGGAATTACTTATTAATTCGAAATAATGACAATATTATTACACAACACGATGAACATGATGTTTTGAAAGAGAAAGGTATTTATTACTTATTTCAAAAATATACACAGGCCATTAATCAAAATATGACTTTTTTTTCTGACCGTCCTACGACAGTTCTACAAAATATTTCAAAATTTTGAATATCTTCAAAAAACACTTGGAAAGTTTTTCTTTAAAATGACGAGGAGAATATTTCAAAAAAAGATTAGGGGGTTATTAAAATTTTAGATTTATTTTTAAATTTCAAAATTAAACTCTTAGTTTAATATTTTAAAATATCGGGAAAAAATCTGAACTATTTCCTCCCAAAAACCTAACTAAGCATGTCTACCATAGATTGAAAATAAGTAAGTAGTAATTATTTTTAAATTTTAAAATTAAACTCTCAGTTTAATATTTTAAAATATCGGGAAAGGATCTGAACTATTTCCTCCCAAAAACCTAACTAAGCATGTGTAGATTGAAAAAAATTTATTAATTATTTTTATTGAGATTTAAAAACCTCATCGTAATATTTAATCATTGAAGAAAATAATATTAACATAACCTATTATAAATTAATTATTTTTCTCTTTAAAAACATTTATCGTATTGCGTCAAAAATATTCTCATCATTTCGAATTAATAACGGCCTCCGTGCTTGAGTGGTTACCATCCTTGTTTACGAATCCTGAGGTCATGGGTTCAAATTGCGGCGTGCGCAAGTAAATTTTAATTGATTTATTTCTGTTATTTCACAATTTATGGATTTAAAACAATGCACTGTACATTTCTGACATATTCCAGAGTGGTATTTGCTTTCAGCATCCCCCTGGTGAAAGACCACCATTCAAAAACGAAACGTTCCTTGAAATGGCGTTAGCCGTGTTTGGCGACCAGATCTGAATAGCCATTCCATCCCAACCTCTCTACCTTCATCCTTACAACATACCCATATCGGGGATGCCATAGTCTCACTGGCTCCAGACGGTTGGGAGCAGATGGGATTTTTTTGTGGTAATCACACAAAAAAATCACTCTCACCCTTAAGCGTTTATTGTTTTTTTTTTAATGTGAATACGGTACAAGAATTCCAACTGCCCAGGGCGAGTGTGAGTATGGCATCCCCGATTTTAGGAGATAGGTAAAATTTCAGATTTGGTCACATAACACGGCTTACACCATTTCAAGCAACACTTTGATTCTGATTCGCGGCCTTTCACCAGGGCGATACCGAGAGCATTCACCGCATTTAATGTACCTAATTGTCGAGTATTGTACTTTATCAATATGATGTTTCAGTTTGTGTTATGTCGTTGTCGTTAAGCCCGGCGAAATCGGGAAATCCTGCTGGTTTTACGCACAAGATAAGACGAAGGTTAAAATTACACTGCATGCAATTCTCCGACAGAAGGAAGGAAGAAACTTATCAACGTTCTATTATTACATTCTTTTATCTTAAAAAATAATACCGCAAACGCATCGTAAACTATGACTCTCTTCTTCAAAGCAACAATCATAATATGTTATTACGCTGTTATTTATTAACGAATAAATTACGTATTATCGGCACATGGCAACACCAAGGACACTGTTATTTATTTACAGGATTTTACGTTGAAATACTTTATATAATTATTTATTTACTAACCGTAAATAGTGCAATAAATAACGTGCGTCTGCTATCTACTATAAATATAAGTTTTTAATCATTGAAGATAATATTAACAACTCTCAGAATAAAACAAGACACAGAAAAGAAGGTGATAATGGTAGCAGCTGGGACGCGAACCCGGGACCTCATAGTCCATCAACAAAAAATGTGTCAAGAATAAATTGAAACCCTTTCTCGGAATTCCTTTAATAAGAATTAAAATTAATATAAAAATATAACCGTAAACTACTAGTAAAATAAAGTTTTTAATAGAAAATTATGAACGCTTTTTTGTCTAAGATTATTTGTGAAAGGTTCTTTTGATTTATTCCTTACAAAATTGTTCACAAAATAAATAAAAACCGCCTTTTGCGCTCACAACATACATATCTCGACTTCACTTGCCAAGCGAATTTTACGTCTATTGCCTGTAACAATCATAAGTCACCACGAATATCTGTGTATCTCAGCTTGTAGCAATTTCTTGGCTAGTATTCTTAAGAAAAACATTACTCGTAACTTAATCAATGCGCATTCACAACTCTCCAATACGTAGAACAATTCACACACATAGGTACACATGCACATACACTAATACACTATGCGCATTTTTCATATACCATTTTAACTTTACCATGTATCCTTCCTTAGGACTGTACTAACCCCGCCCTGTAACACTAGATATTACATAGAGACATGTCATTGGTAGCGATCCTTGTAATAATTTTCTAAAACCTTGTAATTTGTACACCACTCGGTTTATACATGTACTGTTTGTTTCTAAAATATAATGGAAATAAGATAAAAATGAGATCTCAGTGTAAAAACCTATTGAAGGATTTATAATCTCAAGGTTAGAACCAGTTTAAAATCACTTTGTCAAAGAGCTCGAAATTCCCATAATAAGGCTGTCGCCAACAACGGAATTTCATGTTATTTACAAATATATCATATTATGTTGATACCACAGAGCAAATAATACATAGATATGCCCCACGACGTAAGGGGAAGAAACTTCAATAAGAGTGGGGGCTAGGCTCGCCGCCAATTTAAGTAAAACAGCAACTAAGTAAAGAGGCTCGGCTTGTTTGCAAAAACCGAATATTTAGTTTGACCCTTTTCATAAATGTTTTATAATTTGCTTTCCGCAGTTGAAATCACTCGAAGCAAACGTGGACGGCAGTGAATTAAGCTGGTGCCAACATAGGTGTCGCGTAACCTGTGTCGTTGAAATCGTACTTAGGGCAAGTCTAATAACGGTTCATAAAAATACTGGCGCGGCCAAAGATAACATAGGAGCGGCAGTATCCATTACTACCAATAGAATTGGGAATTGTACTGAATTGTGACTCATGATGTCACGGGTAAACGTTTTTTCAAACTTCATTTTGAAAGCTTAATCATTTTTCAGTCATTTTTAGAGATAACAAAAAAGTCATTTTACATGGAATATTTAAATAATATACAATAAATGTTGGCGTTCCACAGGGATCGGTTCTGTCACCGACCTTTGTTTTGGTTGCACATCAGTGACCTTTTGACATGTGCACCAATGCATTGTTACGCGAATGACAGTACAGTCCATGATAAGTTTTTGTTTGACAAGCCCCCAAAGGGCACACAAACTCCAGCGGCTCGGAGACTTTGAAGCAGATAATGGACGGTTACCTCTAGGGGGTTTTCTCTTGGGGTAAGAATAACCTCGTCGAATTTAATGTTTCAATTCAAATCATGTCTGATTACATCTGAAAGGGATCGAAATTACAATCTAGTCTCCTTTAATGGAAGCAATCTTCCCAACAAGCTCTCCATTGGTATGTTTGGTGTAACCCTAAGTGACCTGGTCAGCTATGGGGTCTTCGTCGAAGCCAGAGTAAAGATAGCCTCTCAGAAGCTGGGCGTACAGTACAGAGCCCGCAGATTCTTTAACAGTACACAACTGCTGACCCTGTATAAATCACAAGTGCGCCATACCGCAGAATTTGGTAGTCACCTCTGGTCGGGAGCCCCAAAATATCTGACAAAAAAAACTCTTTTACTCAGAAGTGCAGAAACGGGCGGTCCGTTTGGATAAATTCGCATATCCTAAGAAACGATTGCATTCTTTAGAGCACAGAAGTCAGGTGGGAATATAGTCTTTGTTCTACCGGTATTTCTGAGGAACTAGCATCATTGATCAATTCGGGAGCGGTGTACAGTCGAGAAACACGCCAATCGAGCGCCCAACATCTGTACACGGTTGACATTTGCCACATGAATCGCTTCTATAACCCGTTCTTGAGTTTAACACTCCGGCTGTGGAATGATCTGCTGGCCTCTTTTTTTTCTCCATTCTACAACATGGGTCTTGGTCTTGAAGAGTTTACTCCTTCCTCTCTTTAAAAAGACCCTCCACACAGTATCCCCAAAGATGACATAGGCCCTGACGAAATTTATTTCCCTCAGGGCCTCCTGTGTGGAGTAACTGTAAAAAAAACATTTTACTGATTAACCGTGTAAAAAAATTAAGAGATGACTTCATTCTTGGGTTCTTCTGAGAATTTTAAAACACACCTTTTTATAGAGTACCTATTTATATGTAACGGCATTTATCAACTGGACATTTATTAATAGAATATTCAATTAGAGATAAAAAACGACATAAATATGTTGTGGGTGTGTCTGTGTGGTTAAAATAAGGTTAATTTGTCCTTTTTTTCTGATGAAACATTTGAATAAGCATAAAAAATAACAAATAATCATTTTCATTGATCTGTCTAGGGCCTAGGAGTCGAAACTTCCCTGATATATGTTATTTTTTAAGACAATCTTTATTCAGCTGTCTATTTTAAAGTAGTTTTATGAAATTACCACGATAGAG
>JAHDVE020009856.1:0-153116 GCA_022606495.2 Halesus radiatus | reverse complement strand
ACAACTGTATAATAATAGTATTGACAACGGTGATTTATGACCGTTCTCCAGTGACTGTTACGTTATAATGGCTTTATACTTGCACGAAATCGAAATAATTAGTAATAACGTAAGTAGCGATTTGAAACATTCGAAACAACTATATTTCGAGTACTTTTTTTAATTATACAGGCTATGTCTATGACTTTCCATTGAAGTATTTCTTTCGAAGGGGTACCTTTATATTTTAAATTTATCGCATTTTGTATGGCAAAAATTGTGGAGAGATGTCTGAATGTACACTTTAGGAACTTTTTAAATTCTGTGTAAATCATGCCATAAATCAGTGTCTGGCATTTATGCGCTTCGAAATGTTACCGGTGCTATATCATTAGAAGTAATTACAGGAAATCTAGCAGTTTATCATTAAGTAATGTTTATTAGTAGGTTCAAACAAAAGGTCATGCCGACTTCTCTCCTTTACTCAGTTCTAATTAAATCATTATTTAGATTAAAAAAATGAACCTTTCAGATCAACTCGTGTCTTATCATGAACGATAATTGCGTGCTGATATTTACTCCTTGGAAACGAGTTTTCTTTAATCTTTTCATTCAGGTCATTAGTAAGGTGGTAAGGTGTCCCAAAGCTTCTGATAAACTAAGAGCTTTCTTATTGTCAAACAAAAGTTTACTCGTAGAGTTACTTTAAGCAACTTATCGCCAAAAACGTTATTATAATAATAATTTGATTATTCTGGAATGTGAGGATGTTGGTACAATCCCACACATCCTATATTGCACTGGTCAACAGCCCAAAAAGGCCGAAAATCAGTGCCCACTTAAAAAATGTTAAACTAATTTCTGATCAAAACCATTTTCTTTTTCAAAAGATCTTATAATAACTTTGTGGAGTCATATTTATTAAATTAATAACAATAACCTTATTTAAATCACAGTATTTAATATGTAAATATGTACATGTTTGAAAAGCAAAGCTCTCCTTATCAGATATATTGTTTGTCCTGATGAGGAGAGCTTTGCTTCAGGAACTAGCCTCATTGATCCTTTCGGCACCGGTGCATAGTCGGGAAACACAAGTTCAGCAGTCCGGTTGTGGAACGACATGCCGGCCTCTGTGTTCCGTCGCTCCTACAACATGGCTCTCTTCAAGACTCTCTTCATGTTCACTCCTTCCTCTCCTCAAAACCCTCCACACAACATCCTCAAAGACGACAGCCCCGAGAGAAATTATTTTCCTTTTGTGTGGAGTTATGTAAAAAAAAAACCGTCAGTGGAAGATGATAGTAAAATTGGCCATTTTCAAATATTCAATTCACAATTCATACCCGAACTCGAAAAACTACACACAGTCTTAGCTTATATCTACATACTAATAAGAGTAAAACATTATAATATTAAAAGAAACAAGAATATAACAAAAGTAATAAAAATTTATGAATGACAGAAATCAAATTATGACAGAATAATGGAAAACTACGAATAAGAGGAAACCAAAAACGTATCCACAAAAAATGCCATAATACGGGAATTATCAAAATTAATCAAGTATCATATTAGAAGAAATTCAATTAAATTAGGTACCTAATGAAAGTCGCTTCCAAGTCTTTTTTTAAATACAAATGGTGCGTTATATTCGGATAGATTTGTTGGCCAAATTTATACAACGGCTTGTCGGCACAGGTTCAACATTAAAAGATTTATACTTCAGAGTAATGTTCCGACTATTGTATTGGAAAAAAAGAGTTTACAAAAATGGCGATGTTTAAATCAGCCGAGTATTATTATTCGAGCCTTGTACATAATATTTAAACAGTTATCTACTATTGTTCTGTTGCAAAATCTAATTATATTTTTCCTCTTTTGTTTCAGGTAAGCGACATTATCAGAATGTATTTATATCGAGAACGATTCAACGCCTATAAGCAGCTGCATTTGGTATGTTATAATAGTGTTAAAAGTTCGCAGCTACTTGTATTGATTTATTTTTGGATATCAATGCAACTTTTTTTCTAGTTTTTTGTGGTCACTTCACAAGATTAATTGAACGCTGTCATTCAGATTGTGACACCCCCGATTTGGGGTATATTATGAGGTTGAATTAAGTGGGGATGGGTAGGAAACGGGAAAGAGGAAAGTTGGTAATTTGGCTCTTAATAACGTGTTTATAAAAAAATCCTACTACGTGTACAGATTGTGCAACATTTTTACTGTCCAAACACCGCTTTGTTTCTTCACCTACAGTAATTCATTAGGTGCACTTTACAATTATTGTAACTATTTGTCTCTCTTATACTCGCCACGTAAGTATGCACCACTCATTCCGACTGTATTCCTGTCTGCAACTCTTTCCTCTTCGCAAGTACTAATGATTGCCACGTTCCATTTTTTACCCGAAGAGTTTCGCTCTCCCTTCCGCCGGCTGGTCCGGAGTCCAGAGAGGCTGCGAATGGTCAAGTGGTCGAGTGCCATCGAGGAAGTGTTTTTTATACATTTCCGACATCTAAGCCGCATCCTGTACCATGAGAAACTGTACATTTGCTCTATATGGGCCTGACGTTTTCTACCATTTATTTAGTTGCAACAATTTTATGGACATTAACGAGTTTACGTTCCGATTGACAAAATCACATATTCCGGTTCTCATTAAGAAGATAATTAAACTAACCAGTTTTTATGATACATGATAAACTGATTGCCTACCTATAGGTACTTATCGTTCGTTTTCGTTTTTCTGGTCAATAAACAAATTTGACATATCGAAAAAGACATCAGGAAATCAAAATCTGTACTGCATTAAAATCTTATTATTTCGTTTTAATAAAATGGTAGGCGGTACCCGCAGGATTCTGTTATTGATAAATTGCAGGAATCATGTTTCTGAAGTTAGCTATTCCGTTGTCAAGAGATTTTTGCTTCTCCGGCTCCTAAGTTGTGATGTTTGTTCAAGAAATGTGATCAGAATCGACACCTTCCACTGTGCACACAAAAAAAAGTTTTTTTTTAATTACCCCCACAAATTGCAACAAATCTCTACGGATGCATCCGCGTCAACATAAAACGTGTATTCGCTTCAGTGGTTGGCCCAAGAGTGTTCTGAAGTCACTACCATTCCACCCAGATTAATAATTGCCACGATTCACCGATACTATAAAAAGCATCAATGGATTAGCCGGTAGCGAGACCACTCTTTATTATTTCTCGTTACACAAGAGAAACATTATGTCATGTTTGAGATTGTACGAACAAAGCTGCAATTATTGCAGACGTGCATACGTTTTAATACTGGTACTAATAACAGTAATACCACACATATACTTGGCAACAAAATTGATACGAATTTATTACTGGTAGGTACTGTCAGCGTGGTCAAGCGTTACGCAATAAACTCTGACTGAATTGTAAAGATAGCTAGATATACAGGTCGGTCTGTTTTTACCACGTAATGATAGAAGAAGTTGGATCACAATAGCAGACCAAGTAACATCTTATCCAAAACAGTTTACTCTTCTTGCCATCATGTTTTAATATATTATTATACCATTTGCATGTGTTTCTTTACTATTACGTTTATGCGGCCTAATCATAGATTTTTAACCCTTTAACCGGGCATTAGTGAGGTGAAAAAATCTGAGGCCGTTGATGAGGTGGGGTTTAGGAAATCCCATCACTTATTTCTATTTAAAAGGGAAATTTGATTACTTTTCGTCATATATGGGTAAGGTATAGGGAATGGCATTATTAATATTAAAACCGTCTTAGGAGATAAATATTTCGGTGGGGTTTGTCACAACCCACATCAATAACGCCGGGTTAACATGCCAAACATATTAATATATTACATATTTGCTATCACCTTCCTATATGCTTCTTGTGCCGTGTCTTATCAGCATGGCTATCTTCACCATGCACACTGTATCCCTTCAGAACTAATCGGGGGAACTGCACTCGTACCAGTCATGTATGTTTTGAAGCTATGTTACGCGATGTCTTCGTGTACCACGTGTTCTAGCAATCATCCCTTGGAATTACAGTTTCGCTGAAGTTTCGCGGTATGAGCGTGAAACACAATTCATTAGAATCCATGCAGTGTGCATTAAAAAATCATTTTTTAAAGTTTAAGGGACACTCTGTCATTTTTTTGTTATCTGAGTTCAATGTATTGATCTTCATGTCAGATATCTTTATTAGAAAGTTCTCCTAGTATTATTACTTCTAGATATTCCATCTCCGCTCAATGGAATAATCTCTTGGATCAGTTTCGTCATCAATGGACCAATTGCGCAATGTCCTCTAAGTTAATTTGATATGAAATAATTTGCTACTGTGGCCACTTGAGTATCGGTACACTATACCTACACGGGTTAAATATGACAATTGATTAAGTTTTTACCGTCTTCGTCATTAAAAAAATCTTATGATGGAAATGACGTTAATGAATTAATTAGTTCAACCCTAAATTCAAGACAGAAAAAGCTGTGCTATTGTCATGTCGCCGGAGTTCACCATTCGAGCTTTTGGGACAGATTTTCTTCAGCACTGTATTTTTATATTACTTACATTGTTAAATGAATTAAACATACACTTTGTTTTCACCACTTTATAAATATACATTGATATCTATCTACATGTTGCTTTCTTCATCAGGAATATATGAATAATAATAATAATAGTATTCATATGTTCCTGATGAAGAAACCATCGCTTTCGAAACATGCATGTATATTTAAATCTATGTATATATATAAAGTGGTGAAAACAAAGTGTATTTTTAATTCATTTATTAATAATGACGCCACAAAGTGAATACCAATCGTTTGAAGAAACTACATTTACATTGTGTTTTAAATTACAATGTGGGTTAATGTGGAAAATTGTAACTGAGTTTTCAAAAGAAAAATAATAAACCATCTTCGAATAAAAGTACAATAATATTAAAACGGTAGAACGATATATATCTCTCTGCAGTAATAAAGAATCATTGTGAGCTGTAAAATCTCGTTTCTGGATACCTCTCGGCGCCATAAATATTTTTAGCTTTATGTGATCGGTTTAAAGTATAAATCGACGGTACTTTCAACGTTAATAATATTATTTTACGCTTTCAATTGATGGTAAATTGCAACTGTTTTATTGAACGCAAAGCCAGCAATTTAACACGCATTATAGAAATGAAAGGAAACCAGAATACCTAATCATCGAGTCGCTAGAATACTGTACCCAAAAGTTACACCAAGTAAATATTTAATTTTTAATGTTTTTATTTAGTTAAGGTCTAATACGTAATATCCCAATTCTTCAAACACCTTTCATTTCGCCACATGCACATTATTGAGGATGTCTTTTTCATCTGAGATACCTCTACAATGAATGTGACCGTTCGATTTTTACCTATGACTGTTTTCAGCAGCATTTATTTCGGAATTTCTGTGTATTTCCCTTATAGCCTATTGCCTTATAAACCTTAATTCTAGGGGGATATTGCAATACTGCTTATGGCATATAAACTTATGAACAGTGTCCTATCCAGTGATCCTGACTGATAGAGGATTCGATGTTACGGATAATTTCACGCGAGGCCGCCAACACGTCAGACTTTGGATGCTTCCTGGGTGCAGAATTAATTTATAATTTTTCGGGATTTTGAACCACAAGTCCGTAACTTGTCACGCGACATTTATAAATAAATAAATATCAATTCCCGTCCTTACCTAAGGACTTTTTAAATGTATGTATTAGTCTTAAGCAATTTTAAGGAAGTTTTAGCTAGTGTTTTTAATTATTGTTTTTATTTTTTATCCTTGTTAAGCGCCCTTGTGCTGGTATTTCACAAAAATGGGACTAAATGAATTAGCCAAGACACGTTCGTAAGTTGTATTGACTAGGTGATGTTGGAGAAACACGAAGCGGTCTCGAGTGAGCACTCAGCAACAGCAATTAACACATCCACTATGATTTGTCCATCATCGGCTGTGATCCGCAACCAACGCAACGGGAGCATTAAAGAGTAAAGACCGCGGGTTTGTGTATCAAAGCTGATTTACGATGTCGTATAATGGCTCCTGAAAAACTGAAATAATGCATGTTTACATGTTCAGGTCTCGTGATTTATTCTGTGAGGTCAACCAACATGCAACACATGCAGTGGATGCATCTTTGGTGTTAGTTATAGCCAGATTGCTTAAATGTAATGTTAACGACATTTTTCTTGTCCGTCTTCGATTTTATTCTTATAAATCTGTATTCTAAATCAACCAACCGACTTGGTATTTCAAGAACATGCTTATAGGTGCATAAAGATCTATGTAAAAGGCGGGTCATTTATTTGTATGTAAAAAGCTGTCATAAGTCATAACCTTAGACAACATTGTACCCAATCGTCAGAGGGGTTCGTTAAAAAAATATCCCTTATTAATTCGTTTAGAATAAAACTGTGTTCAGGTAAGTATGTTTTTTTGTATCTGTTTGTACATAATTAGTTAGTAAATATTTGTACAGCTCCCGTGATTTTTCACAAAAACGGTTCTATACAAATCATTCTATTCTTATTATTACTATTAGAAATAAGTTAAAAGCTGTTATTTTTTTATTTCACTTTCATGGATGGATTTTTTTGTTGCCGTAATAATAAACATTATAAATTATAAAACTCAAATCTGTTTTTCTGAAATACTAAAATCCTTCGAACGATGAACTTTTTCTTAGCAAAAATTGCACATTTTGTATTTTGTAGGTCAAGGTAAACGCGTCCGGCTCCCAACTGCATTGCCATCAAAAACTATGAAGCTTTGAAAAATATCTGTTTAATTGTGAAAAATTAACCAAAACGTAATATCTTTTCGATTGTTCGTTAATAATGAAAAAAAAAATCTGTCTATTTTTTACCGGGCAATTATTTATTTGTGATATTATTTTAGCCGAGGTGCACACAAAACTGCAATCATTACATTGCCTTTGCAAAAACCTGCTTTAATTAAACTGAAATGAGCCGCTCCATGGTCTTCAGAGATCCCCAGTTCCCAGGTAGCCCAGATTTATTTTATAATAATCATTATTGCGCCGCCTTAATCTCGAATAAAGGCACTCAAGACTCGAGATAATACGCTTCTGATTCCGTCCATACACCGTCCATTGGCTTTTTATGCTCTTGACATATATGGGCCATTGTATCAAAATTCATCCCGACGATCCTCAATCCATAATCGAGCAACGGGTTAATGTAAAAATATCACAACTCATACTATCTAATTTTGAGATGACAGTCTAAATAATTTATTCCTTTTAGTGTGATCCACAAAAATTGATTCAAAAATCTTCTATGAGATCCGTATCTGGACTATCATCAGAAATCATTCCATTTGTGTCTCCGAGTAAAAATAGGCAAAATTTGTAGTAATTTTTTGAAATGTGGAAGTGTTTATGGTTTATTCCTTTTTGTGTGGTGTGGAAAATTGATTAAAATTAGTCGTGTCTAGACCGTATTTAAGAGCTCCATTCTGGGCGCTCGGCTCGCGGAAGTCTCGAATTATGAAGTATTAAAATTGATTTAGAAGGTTATAATCCACTTAAGGTAGCCGAGTAAGAAGAAAGTACCCTCCGCCGACTCGTGTGTAATAATAATAATGTGTAGGTACACTGTACACTGTACACCGTACTCTGTATATCGTAGGTGATATCGACATTGCTACTTTAATTCATTTCAATGAGAACGCCTTTCAAATCAATGAATGTAAAAAGCTTTTTCGTACGAAGAGGATATGCCCAAACTTAGATTTTTTTTCATTTCGAAACTTAGGGAAGGAGTGAGATGCATTTTGGAAATGTTTTTTCCAGCAATCAGACATTTCAAGCACTATTTGAGTTTATGCAATTTTGAAATGATCTGAATTAATCAGATGAAAAAATCGTTAATTTTTTTAAATTTATTTGCAACTCGCTTTGATAACGTGAGTTCTGAATTTAGAACCAGCAATTATATTTATATTTGCCAATGTAATGCCAATTCTCCGGAACGGTTTACAATAAAATGGTTCTGCCACTGAGAGATCCATTGTAATCTCTTTTTCTGTCACGTGCATCAGACGGATAGCTACAACGGAATTGTCGATGGTTTTCCTATAAATACCTGCAAAATGTGATGAGTTTTAGATCAAATGAAGATCATTAAAATCCACCCAAAATATTCACGACGGTTTAAGTTGTGGTTGAGTGGTTACGATCCTTGGCTACGAATCCGGAGGTCGCGGGTTCAAATCCCGGAGTGCGCAAGTAAATTTTATTTGATTATTCGATATCGATTGGCCCCTCACAATTTGACTACCACAGCACCTTAAAGGCGTTATTTTGATGTATTTATTTTTTATTTGTTTATTTTTCTTTTTAAATTTTTGTTTTATGTGTGATGTATCTATCATTCACCTACTATTTTATTATTATTATTTTTTTTACTTTTGTATATATTTTTAAACTTTCGTATATATTTTTAAACTTTTGTATATGTTTTTAATAACTATTGCATGTATATTTTGTATGGAATGTCTGGGACTGCACTAATCTCCCCACATACCGGAATGAACATTTATTTAAATTTATTTAAATTGTGTTATTTCACAATTCTATTCATTAAAAATAATATACAGTATATTTGCGGTACGTTTTAAGGTGGTAGATACTGTCAGTATCGCCCTGGTGAAAGACCACCATTCAAAATCAGGGCGGCTCGTGACATTTTGGTGTACTGGAGTTCTAAGATTGAAAAACCACTGCACCATTGATGTTGTTGTAGCCGAAAATGTTTTATTTTTTTTTGTTGTTTGAGGATTTTAAAGTTAGTTTATTTGACCAAATTGAACCCCCTAGCAAAAACATTTTAATTATGACGCCAAATCCACTACAAAACCTTGCGAACAATATAAATCAGATTTAGTTCTTCAAATCTAGTTTATTAGTTAATATCTGAGTAATAAGAAACCGCGTACCCATTTAAAAGTTAATCGGGGCGTACTAAATTCGACCGTGTAAAATGCTTCCTCTCAGTTATTAGTTAGATCTCTTAGGCAGCCTCCAGTGGTCCAGTGGTCCCATCTAGGTCTGCAATCACTATACATTACGGCTGTAATAACAGCTTAGACAGGTTATGTTCATCTGAGTCCGAGAGCCTAGCAAGATCCCTCTCGCTTGGCCTCTAGTCCAGTCCCTACTGGACAATTAGTCTATTCGTGCTCTGCGTTATTATTGTAGGACTTACACTATTTAGCTGAGCACCAAATTAGGTGTGATTTGATCCCCAAATGATTTTTTTTTTCCATAAAATTTAAATTTTTGCACCAAATTGGGGCAGCATTGTATCTATTGTTGATTCCTTAAGTTTAAACAAAACCGGAGATGCGCTCACAGATGGCGGTAATTCAAATATTTTAGAAAAAATACAGTTTTAGCAATTTATGCTTTTAAATCTTGGGATGAATTGTTTGTTAGCGGTGTACAATGTGTACATACGGAATATGAAATGGAATAAATTGTTATTCTAAGTTTAACCACTCATCCTTTGCGTTATTATTAAAAAAAGTAGGTAAAAAAACATCTTTTTTTTATTGGATTTCGCAATAATAATACGCGTGACTAGTGACATCATTTGTATGGGAGGTATAAAAATACCTGAACAATAAACGAGATGATGCTGGAACAAATTTAACATATACGAATGTTTTGTGGGTTTCGGGTATAGCTTTTTTATTCCTGGACGTACGGGATACGGCTTATTTGCGTTCGGGCGATAATATAGCTGCCGTATCACGTACGTTCGTATAGGTAGGGTGGTTAAAGCTCAAGTCCTCCAAGAAACTTATACAAATACCGTATATGTTAGTTTTACAATAATATACTGTATTAATTTTCTTTAAGGAACTTTTCTTCTAAAATATTTAAATTAGTGGCATCTGTTAGCGCGTATTAGTTTTCGTTTAGCCTTGAAGATTCAATGCCAAAATATTGCGACCAAAAATCACATTCTTAATAGGTACCTACGTCTATAGGCAATGGCAATGGGTTCTAAACTCGGCTAGGAAAAGGGGGTGAAATTTTCTTTAAGATTACCATACATTAACGACGTCTAAATGAATGGACTATGATGCCGGGACACCCGAGGAAGACATGACACGATCGAGTCCATCAAATACTCGAGTTCTGTAACGTTAAGAGTCGCTTATAACAGCAGAGTATCTATGAATTCGAATGAAGCATTAAAAGGTGTCAAGAGAGAGGTGTGTGTCTATCCTATTTCTTCACCTCTGCCGAAAAATGGCGTGATGGCTACTTACAATAGAGTATTTTCTAATTGGTTAGTCCCCAACCTTTTTCGAGCTCAGTTCCCCAAATTATGGAAAATGTTGACTTTCACTTTATATTTTATGAAAATCATGCATTTCTTAAGCAGGCCGTGTTCAAGTTATTGTTTTTATTTTTTATTAATAATTTATTTTTTATTTTTTTATTTAATGTAAATCAAATTTAATAATTAGTTTCGTTTCGGCGTTCAAGACCATATTCAAACTGTGATTAAGCCACATTGAGACGACTTATTTATATGATTCTATTTACCCCCACCCAATTTCAATTTTATGGTACCTAAAATGATTTACCGAGAAAATAATTGTGACTATAATAGATTCTCTATTCTGTGAGATACTTTGAAATCTACTTTCCCCGCATTGAATTGCAGTGTTTTCTCAATTGTTTTAAAATGACGTGACGTTATTGATTTATTTAAATGTGTTATTTTGTTTAGGTTTTGTGAACATACTGAGAAGTAGGGAATACATTATTTTCCTTACATTATTAATTAATGTTATATTACATTTTGATCAATGCCAATTGTTCTATTGTCCGTAAGTCACTCATTAATTTCTGCTCTTCAGTTTCCAAAGTCCCTACAAGTCAGTAAGTATAGACTGCATACTTAGCAGGTATCAGGCTTTCGTCTTGCGAAGTTGGAAGACCAATTTTACGGCCGGGCAGCCTTCGTCTCCACGAGATAACTCTCGCCAGCGCTGATTAAACGCCAAATTAACATAATAATCGTGAGAAGCGATCCGTCGCGGGACTGTTCACTGTAGTATTGAACTTGCGGGCAACCGGTTCCATGGGCACACGAGATGGGAGGAGTGAGGAGTATCGGAGTATGCAAACATCGGTGACGCCTGCGCTACCGGGAGATCATACGTTACGAGAGACGAGAGCGATGCTGGGCCTCGGGGGACGTTGATAGATTACTCTTGTCTTACCTAAATTCAGGACGATGTGCTTTTTTAATTTCTCTTCGGGCGGTAGGTGAATCCAACGACTCAAATAGTACCTAAACTACATACGATATGATCATTGCATCAATGGATCATAGATATGTATTAGTTTTAAATATGTATTAAGGTTTATATATGTGAAGCTATGAATATTATATATCATAGTTTTAATTTGCATATATGTATTATAATAACAGATATACTATGTATGCAGTATATCTGTTATTTTAAAATTATAGTAGGTTAGGTTAGTTAGTGTAAAGTGCACTTGAGGTGAACCTTCACAAAACTGCGCTATATAAATTATTTCTTATTATTATTATTAGGTTTATATTCTAGTTATACCTACTTAAGTCTAAATTGTAAGTCACTAACTATAACTTTTAGTTGGTAAGTCACTACCAATAAGCCATAGATGTAAGTCACTAATTATAAGTCTCAGTAGTTAATCCCTAGCCATAAGTCTTAGTTGTAAGTCAAAGGTTTATAAGTCTTACTTATAAGCCATTAGTAATAAAGTTTAGCTGTAAGGTATTGGTTGCACGTCAAGTGATATGTTATTTAATTAATTATAAAGCGCCCTTGAGGTGATTTTCGCACGAAAACGGCGCTATAGAAGTAATCCAATTATTATTATTATTGTTATAATAGATTCAGGTATTATTATGAGGTTTTGTTTATGATTTTACTAGTTATACTACCCGGTTTCGCCTGATCAGTTGTAATTTTTTTATTTATAGTTAAGGTGCAGTTAAAAATGGTTATTCCAAAACTGTATATCTCGTCACGGAGATGACGTTACTAGCTGAAGATAATTGCTTTGACCCAGAAAATCGAGACAGAAAAAACTATGCAAATCTCGTGACGCCAGAACACACCAATCAAGAATTTTTTCGAAGAAAGCGTCTTTTAAATTATAATATTGTTAGAAAATTTATTCTTTTAGTTATTGTAATCGTCCGGTTTCTATTCCAATCGATATTAAAGTTTTTTCGCTTACTAAAATATTATGCATATAATAAAAAAGCGTTTCATGTGAACTTAGTGATTTTAAACACATTTTCTTCAAAGCGTTACCAAGTAAGACTCGTAAACCTACGTATTTGAAATTCTAGCAGCTAGGTATAACGTTAATTAAAATTAATTCTGCCATGATAATTAGTATGACACGTCTAATGGGCCTTCAATACGACTGGTTTGCCCGATACTGACTAAAGACACCGCGTCGAAAAGTTCGACCATCCGGTCGTCCTTTCCTAAAGTCAAGCCTGCCAACTGCCAGGCAAACCACTAGTGTGGAAGGAACTCGTATTCGCCTAGTATAGCGCCCAGCAATCTGACCATCTTGCTGTGTTTGTATCTCCCGATACGTGAACGGAAAAAATGAATGAATTTTATCACGACTATTTTTTGCTCAACTCTTGAATGAATCAACTCGCCATAACGAGTCTCACCAGCACGGTTCTCGAGTAAAGTTAAATCTTTAAACAAACCGCCTTACATAAAACTCTCTCAAATCTTTATTAGATAAAATAAAAGCTTATGGTTATATCAAGAATCTTAACATTAAATTCTTTTAAAATCTTTATTAGACGAAATAAAAGCTTCTGCCTTTATCGGGAATCTTTATTGGCCACATAAATTGAGTCCAAAAATGGTAATATTAAAATAAGTATACACAGTTAATCTAGCTTTAAACAGGGTACTTAAACCTAACAGATAGTCCGTGTTCCGAGCAGGAGCTTTGGATCTCACCCAGATGATCTCTGATATGCTCTTTAATTCTCAACAGAAGCGCTTGATCCACCGAGATTATAAACTTAATATATTTATTGCTTAGAACAAATTCAATTTATTACAGTTTTGTTTTATGGCCTGTGAGAATGTTACCATTTATTTACAGAATTGATGCGTCGGGAAAATTCTTCAAATTAGTATCACTCGGTCGATCTTCGGTTTTGATTTGGGTATCTGCGATCGCGTTCGGTCGTTTAAATTCTTGCGATGTGGAGTTTCACGCTCTCCCGTACATTAACTAGACTGGACTGGGAGCCATCGAATTAGGAGCGTAGTAAAGCAAATGTACCACAGAGCGTTAATCATGCCGCGATAATATTATACACGCTTCTTAAATAATTATATGCATCTCGGAATATCGGTATACTGATGGAAATGTGATTCCTAAGCTTTGCTGAGTATGAATAGTCCGCATTTTGTGATGGAGCATTATTATAAAATGAAACACTGTCTTTTTGTGTACACGTTATAAATAGCCAACTGGTTTCGACTCAATCATACCTTTGTCAGATTTAAAAGTTGAGACAGTAAATGAGAGCAAGGCTTTCTGTCGGGTTTTTCAAGCTAGAGTGTTCCATTTATTAATTACCATTTGAAGTACCCGGCGTTGCCCGGGGTTATTAATATTTTGGAGAAAAGTTTTATAATCCCTCACCTACTCCTACTCCCTTCCCCTATCCAGTAATTCTCTTATTTTTAACGTCAAGTGTGCTAAATTTCATAAAGAAGTACCAAAATTTGGCTTTAAGGGTGGGAAAAGGGGATGGGGATGGTTTTTGTAAATCTCATATAGACTTATAGGTCAAGTGTGAAAAATAGAATTTCACAGGTCAAGTGTGCAAAATTTCATCAAGCTAGGAATAAAACTGTAGATTTGTACACAAAACAAACACACAACGCCCCCCGGAACATTCTTCTTTATACAATAGATGAAGAAGATTATTATTTTTATATTCCAGAGAAAAGTAAATTACATTTTCGCTTATTTTAATCACAGTGGTTACTTAACATTAAACACTTTCATTTTGTTCATTTAACTTCAGAAGGAACAAGTTCTCTTTAAATACAGTACGCTTCTTTCATTTTTAATGTCGTTTGGAAGGCAATTATATAAATTGCCCCCCACGTAGCTAATGGATTGCTTGCCATATCGTGTATGTATGGTGTTTAAGTGTATGTTATCACTGGACTCTATACATACTAATGTTTTCCTTGTCGTGCACCTACCATCACATTAATTTATATTCTAATCAAAATATGGCATAAAATTTAAATACCGTCATCACTGCCATCTTTATATGTATTTTATCTCATTTAAAACTTGCTCAACCATTTTTTATCTTCTCCAATAAAATTTGAATAAAATCACGTTCTCTGCAATAAGCACCTAATAATATCATCTGACAATAATTCCGCTCTGGTGGCGTCCGTTCTCATCTTCTCATTACAGAACCATCTCCACGACCTATCTCCGTCTGTAAGCCCAACGTTCTTTACTACTACGTTTGATATTGGCTGTGCCTTTGAGAGTTTTCTGACGTTGTGAGTTGTGACCAACATTTTGTGATTTAATTTTTTTTTCATAATTATTTACCCTGTTAATATTTTAAGGGTTGCCCTTTCTTAACTACTTTGCAGTGAATCCTCTGGTCTGTATTGTTTGACAATGAGCATTTCACCTGATATCTTCCCTTCCCCCTTCCCCCCTCCACCATCCCCAGAACGTCCTCTCTTCCTACTTTTCTATTTAAAAATGTTAAAATAATTCAAAAAAGGTCCGCAAACAGGAAAAAAATTCCTCTCCCGATCCAGAAAGATTTTTTTCCTCCTCTTCCCTAGCTTTCTTTCAAAAAAGAAAGTAGAGAGAAGGAGCTTAAGAAAGAAGAAATCTCTTCTAGGAAAGAAATCCACACGATTGAAATCTTTCGAACCTAGATTACAGACGGGAATACCGCTTTTGTTTTAAATGGAAGGTGTTCCGAAGAACTTTTGTCATATGCTAGTGATTCCTTTGACTTGTGTTCAACCCCGAATATCTCTTATTGACAAGAAATCGTTTTTGCGACTCGTGCTTATACGAGTATTCAACAACTTGACTATGGAACAACTTGCCGGTTTTAGTGTTCTCTCCTATAACACAGGTCTCTCAAAAACCTAGATCTATCCCAATCTTAAAATAACCCTCCACACAGCATCCCGAAAGATCTGTCCTGCGTGAGGTTAATAAATCCATGATTGTAACTGGCCACTGAGTTTCCGAGTAAACTGGTTTATCAATTAGCCCCTTTGGTACGGGAAGGCTGTGAATAAAAAAGTCCGGCTTTTGGTTGTTATGCCATCCATATAAACGTAATTATACGTGTTTTTCTCTTATCAGATGTGCGTGGGTCGAATCGATGTCTATATCGATTTGTTATTTCTTAATTAATGTGGGAACCGTCGGGTCAACTCCGCTCCGACATTATGATCTCCGTGGAAACTTTTTATTATAAAACGGCCTTATCGGGTTATTGTAATTTTATTCTCGAGTTTACGGTCTATATGTCACTCGCGTAATGAAATCGTATGGAAATAAGTCGAATGCTAATAATTTTTAAAGCGATTCTCTCAAATAAAGAGTTCAATGAGAACCGTTTTTTGAGATAAGAATTTAACAGGTTTTTGGGTTTAACATGTCGAGGAAAAGAATATGACTTTATCCACCATAGATACGCCTTATTTATTGTGAGAAAATCGAAAGTAGCTACTCGAATGCGGACCGTTTTCTTTCGTACTTAGTAAAATAAATTAATACAAAAGTAATCCTTGCGGGGCTAGATAAACTATTAAGAAATAATCACGTGCTTGGGGCATCGAGAAAAGGGTAAGTCAAACCAGCCATGTGACACAAAACTCCAAATGGTGCAACTAGGTTCCATAAAGGGGCTCATTTTTCCTAAAATTGCATAGCTATTTTTATATCTTAACCATGTAGCAGAAAATCTAACTAACTAGCCATCACGCCGTTTCTCAGCAGGGATAGGCAGAAAGGACGGACCGCAAAACAACTCGATCTTGGAATACACTTCTTGCTTCATTCACATTCATACAACGTCTCATACATTCTATTCTGTTATTCCGACTTCTGACATGGCCCTACTCAAGTATTTGATTCACTTAATCTTGCCATGTCTTCCTCGGGCGTCCCGTGCTTTTTCTTCCATTCACATTCGCGTCATATATTCTCCTTACACTCCCTTCTTTGTTCATTCGCTCTTCATGCCCAAACCATCTAATCGTCCTTTCTTAATCTTGCTCATTGGCTTTGCATTCTTTACGAATCTCAATATTTTTAACACGACTCATACATGGTTTTCGCCTCAGAGATCTCATTTCTACGGCAATCAGTTTACTTTCACCCTTCCTCTGCCAATTCCATGCCTCTCTCCCATACATCAGGGTTGGTATTAGCACTCCATTTTGGACTGCTAGCTTCTCTTTCATTTTGTGGTGTCCTTATTAATAAATGAATTAAATAATATACTTTGTATTCACCACTATATTAATACACAGATATCTACAGAATCATAGTATTCTATATACTCCTGATGAAGAAAGCATTATATCTGGCAATAAAACATTAAATATACCTTTATCTGGCAATAAAACATTAACATATTTGCAGGAATGTTTTTTTTTTTTTTTTAATTTCTTCTAAAAGCATAGTACATAATTTAAAAAAAAAAAAAGTTCTTGATTTCGTAAATACAATTTACAAAAAATTATTTAACATTAATTTTCGGCACCAAAAGATAATTTATTTAAATGTTAATTTAGTGGAGTAATAAAGTACCAAATGTATAAATAACATTATTGTATTATATAAGTCCGATTCAATATAAATTATTATTAGTTATTGTCTTTTAAAAAAATTAAGTAATAGTTACAATGAGATATACATGATCTTTTGTATCATCAAAATTATGCATATATTTTAAAATATATGTTTCAGTTACATATATGATGTACAATAATTACTAAATTTATACAAATAATAATGTAATATATTTAAATATAATACATTAAACATACCTACACAATATTATTAATATTTTACAAGGTTTCAAAAAACCCTTGGAAATATATTAGATGAAATCACCCGATACAATCTTAAAATATTATTTAAATCTGTTTGTAATTATTTATTAATTGAACTTGTAAGGTGAAATTTAACGGTCACGGCATGTTTTCTAATAATTTTTTAGAATTATTATTAATCTTATTGCATTATCATGTTCCTCTAGTAATATTTTAATATAATTACGAAATCTTACTTAATTTTTTTTTATCAAACTTAAAATATACTTGACCAAATTCATATTCTTTATATAAATCCATGTACAATGTGACCTTAGAACGGGGTACCCCAGTAAGGTTACATTTTTTGCGATTTTTTTGTTAAACTTTAAGAAATAAATAAAAAAAATAAAAAATAATAATATGTGGTTACTCGTGATCACTCTGCCATTTATTTACATATTTCCGTCCTGAGAATAATAATAAGATTCTTAGTGTGATCTTATTCACACGAGTCTTAAAATTTGTTGCTGGTTTTTACACGGTGTCTGACAGGATTTACCTATTATTGATGTGACATTTAACCTGCGACCGCGTTTTTTGGTGTCACAAAAACATACTAGGCGCCAGCTTTCCTAACAGCGGATAGCTTACATGAAATCATTAATTTATTATTCTTAGTGATATTTTAAATAATTTATCGTGAATCGGATTATTATTCATGACCGGAAATAGTAAGATCCGTTAATTGACACTGTAAAGCAAAGTATCCACGTTTTAGCGAAGACAGGTTTCCTCTCATATTAATATTTTTTGCTACCTTTTAGGAAATGGGAAGTTGTGACATGGAAATCCTTGTAAAATGTTAGATAATTGACAGACTTAAAATATTCTGAACTGATGAAAACTTCTTCAATTTCAAATAACGTCTGGTTCCCTCAAAAATTAACATTATAATAGATTATAGACCGGGAAAGCAGAGCGCAATATTGATAATTGAAAATTTTTATACACAACTGTAATTTGTTAGTGCAAAAGCCCAAAAAGTCGTACGAAAATATAAAAAAATTATAAAAAAATATATGTTTTTGTTCTAAAAATAATATTAGATTATTTATTTATTTATTATATTATATATGTTTACATATTTGGTTTGTTACAATTGTCACACAGGTGCAAAACACATCACAGTAGGTACATAGATAAAATAGATAGCCGTCATGAAATATAACAACTAAATATTTCATTTGTATAACGAACAAATACAGGAATAACATAGTGTAAGTAACATTCCAAGTAATTAGCTACAGAGGCGAATATTCAAAACATACTTCACATTCACTGATACTTATACTCTAGACACATATTAATAATTGTTGTGAATGTATGCAATAATTGTCGGTTTGTATTTGTATTCCGAGCAATTGAACATATCTACTATGTCTGAAAATGTATTACCTTCTGCGTGAAGTCTAGGTATAAGAAAATTTTTGAATAACTATTCTGAAATTACTATTACAATTGAATAACATTTTAGATAGAGTAGTTTTCTAGTTAGAATATTAAATTTAATTAAGCTGATAATATCCTGGCATATTTTAAAATAAATTTGTTTTTGTTCTAGATTGTATATTAGATTATGTTCATCCCATTTTAAAATAAATATGTTTTTGTTCTAAAAATTATATTAGATTATGTTCATCCTATTTTAAAATAAATATGTTTTTGTTCTAAAAATTATATTAGATTATGTTCATCATATTTTAAAATAAATATGTTTTTGTTCTAAAAATTATATTGGATTATGTTCATCCTATTTTAAAATAAATATGTTTTTATTCTCAAAATTATATTATGGTAGATTATGTTCATCCTATTTTAAAATTAAAATATGTTTTTGTTCTAAAAATTATATTAGAATTATGTTAATCTTATTTTTTTCGGTATTAGAAACATCTAAAATAGTAGCACTTTTCAAAGTTCCGGCTCTGCTCCAGCTTCTGAAAAAACCTCTGTTCCAATTCTCTCCAACTTTGGTCTCCGCTTCCCTGGTTAAAATATGAATAGTATGTATGATACCTGACATTCGATAATTCATTCTAGAAGAAAATAATATATTCATCTAATACCCGTAACGTAATTTGCAACACTTGGTGCCTAAGTAACTTTACTTTATAGGTATTAAAGCCATGTTCATTTCATTGGCTAGATATTATACAAATAAATAATATACTATAAAAGTTATTTGATGACGTAAAATAATATTCTGGGAAAGTCCTTGGGTTATTCCAGAACCTTCACAAAGCTCCCAGATAATCTCTCCTGAAGGTTCCATCGTAAAACAGGTATTTACACTAAGAGTGGATATGTCAAGGTGTAATCGTTAATTCTTAATCTGTCTAGATATTTCTCCTTTAATATTTAGAATAAAATTTCGTATTTTTTACATATAATCCAAGAGTGAAGGGTAAAATACACCAGCCCAAAACACTTTTTTTTTTAAATTCCATTCGATATTGTATATTACAAAGCAGAAAATCTGTTTCCCGAACCAGGAAAAAACCCTCAACCGGTGAGTTTTGGCGTTCTGAAACTCTGGGAGTTTTTCTTTCTTTATCTGCAGTTTCTTGGCCAGCCATTGTTTCCAACTCGCAATGCCATTTCCATCATGAGCTATGGAGCTTTCAAATAATAATAATACATATGTCGCACAGTTTCTTTTATGCAACGTTTTCAGCGTTTTTCAGTTAAATTTAGGAGAGATGATATTTCAATACTACACCCTATGGTGATAATTGACAAAAGTGATGCTGTATAAATTATCCCAGTAATATTATTAATTCAAATTACGTGCGAAGTTAGGTATTAAAACTATGTTATTATGAAAATAAAAATAAAAACACCTGATAATCCGATTATTAACACGCGCCTAAGATGCTTCTTTTTTTTATTTCTATCTTAACCTAATTAATTAATTATTGTACGTATTTGCTTTCGGAGGCCAGGAATTAAATCAAATTAGCGCTTCATAAATATCAACGACCGTTTCCTGCGAATTAAGATTAAAGTTGTATTGTACAGGATCTGAATTTAGGCCGTTGTAATTTTCTTAATATTTATACCATCTTGTAAAGTTCACCGCAGATTGCAATATCCTGCAGGCATTGTAAATACATATTGAATTTAATATAACTTACCTAACATTTAATATGTTCATATCTTGTTGAGATCGTTTTGTTACGTATATAACAAATTTGTAAATCCTTATGAATAATATTTACCGCAGTCATAAAAGTTTGTAATAAATTACCATTATTTGGAGTTTTACGATCGTTTAATTTGTACATTGTAATTACAAATCACAAAAAATATATCGGGAGTATGAGGAATAATAAGCAAAGTCATTTTTAATGTAATTATTATCTTAATTTTTTATTAATAGGCACTGTTTATGGTAAATTAATGTTTAATTTGTTTGTGCTAAGTGAAAATGCAATAATGTGATTTTTTTCCATATTATCTCGATAAGTTTAATTGTGTCACAATACATTTCGAAATAATATAATAATTTATACTACATGTTATTAACTAACTAACTAACCATCACGCCGTTTCACCGCAGGGGTACGCAGAGAGGACGGACCGCCAAACAACTCGATCTTCGCATACACTTCTTGCTGCATCCACATTCATACATCGTCTCATGTTATTAATAGCAATAATAAGTACTACTCTCAAATTCAAACACGAAAATTAATGTCTTTATTGAGTTGGGTATCTTTGATAAAAATAATATTTTTCTGTTAAATAAAACAAACACTTTAATAATAATAATAATTGGATTACGTCTATAGCGCCGTTTTCGTGGGAAAATCACCTCAATGGCGCTTTACAATTAATTTATATGACTTTTCACTTGACGTGTAACTAATACCTTACATCTAAAATTTATTACTAATGGCTTACAAGTAAGATTTATAACTATTCACTTACAACTAAGACTCATAGCTAGGGATTAACTACTGAGTAAGATTTATAACTATTGACTTACAACTAAGACTCATAGCTAGGGATTAACTACTGAGACTTATAATTAGTGACTTACATCTATGGCTTATAGCTACTGACTTACAACTAAGACTCATAGCTAGGGATTAACTACTGAGACTTATAATTAGTGACTTACATCTATGGCTTATAGCTACTGACTTACAATCTAGACTTAAGTAGGTATAAGTAGAATATAAAATTAACACGTATAAACCTAGTACATATTTAACACTAATACATATTTATGACCAAGTGCATATTTTATACACAATACACTTTGTTTTAAATCACTAATTTATTTTTAAATTAACACCAACCGGTTTCATTTTCTCACATTTTCATCGGTGTAAAATTTAAAACTATTTTATTTAATAAATATGTCAAACCACAAAGGAATTGCTTTCTACGGAAATATAATATTTTTACTGTTAGCTTTAAAAACTATCTGTATTTTTGGATTCATTATTATTTATCTAAATAAAATAAAAATAATATAACAAATAACTTAGTATGAACTGTGTATGTTTTACAACCCGCAGTGGCGTGCATTGCTCTATGCCAAAGGTAGGCTGTGTGTACTTTTTCAAATTTGTGTTTGAATTATTGTACAATGAATATTTTGAAATGTTACTACATCTTCCGCTAATTATTTTGGTCTACTGTATAAATGAGCGTACAAGTTCCTTACCAAATTCATGGAAGAAATACTTTGTTCAGGAATTTGTCGTATTTTCTTTATGGTTAATTTTTCTTGGGGTAGACACAGCTTTTCAGAGTTTATGGAGCGCACGCCACTGCTAACCTTTATTTGCTTTCTTGTTATAATATGTGTTTTTTTTAAATCATTGAAGATAAATATTGACAAATCTCAAATGAAATACGAAACAGAAAATAAAAAAGGTGATGGACGCATTTGGTAATCGAACCCCGGACCTTTGTCTTACTGGGACTAGCACTCTTACCACTGAGTTATCATTTTTATGATATCGACAATTTAAGAATTACTAATATCATCTTCAATTATATTATTTTCAATATTTTTGGCTGCTACCTTTTTATGATTGCAGGATTCTAAAACAATTTATTTTATTGATTTAAAAAAATATTGCAATTAAATTTATAAGCTGTTCCAATATATTGAATATTTTTATTTTTCAATCAGTAGATCGATTTGGGGCACATTTGAGTAAGTTATATTTATATTTAATGAAATGTATTTGTGTTACCTTATACACGTTTTAAACAATTTTTAAAACTCACCTTTTTATGGTTATCTAAAATCTCTATAGCTCATGATGAAAACGACGTATCTATTTGAAATTAGTTGCCTTAATCCAGAAATTCCAAACAGAAAAATCTGGTTAAATTTTATCGCACGAAAGCTCACCGTTCGAGAGATATTCTGTTTCAGAATAATCAACAGGTAACTTTATTCATTATACCATATACAGTATTAAAACCATATTTTGTTTAAATATTCCAAACAAAAAGGAGATCTGTTACGCTCTTTTAGGTCTAACAGACCATACACCTTTTCTAGCGTTTTTTTGTCGTAGAGAAAGGTAGGTACTACTAGGTACCTTTTCGGATTTTACGATTTCATTCATAAAATCGGCCTCGTAAGGCCCTTGAGGCAAGCCCCGCGGCCCGTAGTGGAGTGCGGGTGTGGGGATCGATGGGGGGTTGGAGGGGATGAAGGGGGGGGAGGATATGTCGGGTTTTTTCTACCCTCGATTCGGATGTGGGGAGCGGCACCTGCCAGGTAGACCCTTATCCGGTCAGGGCTGAACCGAATATAAGAGATATAATATGTAAGTGTGCTTTTTTTTTGTTTATTTTATTTTGAGACATAATGAAGGATTTCTTTGACAGCAGAACATAGAAGAAAAGTGGAGAAAACAAAAACCTAACCTATTATTTTCTCACCTTCTGTTTTATTCCTTTTCAGAAAATTGTACCTCAAGACTCTCAAGAGCACCATAAATTAAACTTTTTTCACTCTGTAAAATGCCAATATTTTTTTGAGAAAAATTTCCATGGAAATAAAATTTTATTTTAACGTTTATTTTTCTTTTAAAAACGGTTCGGAATTGAAATGTTAAACACGTCCTGCGATTTAGTTTCAGTTTTTCAGCTTTCCACATTACTCCGCAATAGTGCGGCATCCCGATAACTATGGGATGACTTATCTACTTTCTTCAGAAGCCCGGGTAAATCTATACAAATCTCAAGTACGTAACACTTCGCAGTCACCTCTGAGCTGGTGGTCCCAAATACTTGATAAACCTGCTTGATTCTGTGCAAGGGAGGGCGGTTCGTCTGATTGACAATCCGTTGTTAACGGACCGATTGCCATCTCTAATGCACAGACGCGATGCAGGTATGCTGAGTCTGTTCTACAGATATTTCAATACAGCCTCCTCAATGAAGCTAGCAGCGTTGATTCCCTCCGTGCAGGTACACGTACGTGAAACTCGACGGACACGAGCGAAACACCCGTTCACAGTTGATGTTGGCTTCATGAGAACGGGTCGTTTCGCCTACCCGTTTGTGTAAGCCGGCTCGTATGTGAAACGAGCTACCGGCATCTGCTTTACTAAATTTAATCCGAGCCTCTTCAAGGCCTGCATGAACAAATCCCTTCCTATAGCCCCCGCCTCAATCCACATAACAACGTTTCCCAACCGGGTGGCGATATAGTTCCCTTATATGTGTGCTCCGTACAGACATAAGCGCTCTTGTGAGGTGTGACATAATACAATATAATAGTAATAGTAAAAAAAATAAAAAAGGTTTTATTATTATAAAAATTACGCATTCATAATCGGCGCTTATTGGTATAATTTTTTTATTGATATTACTGAAGTTCCTTAAAAGAAATATGAATTAATAGTAACTACAACAGGTGTGTCCACGTTAATTTTAGACAATGAATAGATCGCTCTAAAGGCATATTTGAATTTATCGTTTTTTAACGCCAAAAACCGTGACGTTTTGTTTCGCAAGTGCTTTTTTTTTGTCTTATCAATACGGGATTTTCTTGGAATTTGGAGACGATACTAATCTATGAGATCATTTTTAACACCTTCCTGTTGATAGATTAATCGATGTTCAAGTTAAAGCCAGCTTAATACGAGCATGTTAAGAATGCTTATTGTATTTTTTGACAATATTTTGTCAACCTTACGCAACCGGTGAAGCTAATGGCTAAGTCATATCAGGTAGATAATAATTTTTTTTTTTTTACTTGAAGTGTTTCAGTAAACATTAATTTACCGTATGACCACAATAAAATAAGGTTTTTTGACGGCCTCCATGGTCGAGAGGTAAGGCTCTCGACTACGGATCAGAAGGACGCGGGTTCAAATCCCGGCGTGCGCAAGTAAATTTTATTGAATTAATTAGTGTTGTTTCACAATTAATTCATTTAAAAATAATATATAGTATATTTGCGCACGTTCCAGAGTGAAAGATACTCTCAGCATCGCCCTGGTGAAAGACCACCATTCAGAATTGAAACGTTGCTTGAAATGGCTTTTAGCCGTGTTTGGTGACCAGATCTGAATAGCCAGGTATTTTCTCACCTCCCTCTTCCCCTTCTCCTTCCCCTCCCCAATACCTTCAGCCTCACAACATTCCCCAATCGGGAATGCCATAGTCTCACTGGCTCCAGACGGTTGGGACCAGTTGGGACTCTTGTGCGGTATTCATATAAAAAAATTGAAAGGTATTTTTCAATCGTTGTTTTATTGTATGAAGTCATCACTTTGTGGTTATCCATTATAATTAAATGAAACAATAAAACTTTGTTTTAACCACTTTCTATTTATTTTATTTTTTTACGCCGACCGGTTTCGGAACAACCGTTCCATCACTAGGGCAAAATATATACTTAATAATTTTACTAAATTATGGTAGAACATATATATTAGGTGTAACTTTGGGGTGGGGGCGTGACTAGGGATAAGAAAGAATGGGGGGAGAGATAAAGATTGAGAGAGAGGTGAAAGGAAACATATTTAAAATGGGTCTGTAAGATAGGTTTTTTTTATTGTTAAGGCCATCCACCGGCTAAAATTTTAACGAAATCACGCGTTCCTTATGAAGGTGGCAACAAGGTTCAAAATCCCGCTGTACATCGGCCGCATGTTTCGATTTCGGCAAAAAAAACATCACCAATATGCGTGTTTTATTCTATTCTAAAAAGCTCAGACATAATTATTAAAATGTTTTACGGTCATATTCTAAAAAACTTAATTTATCACAATGAACAATGCGAAAATATGGGAAAAAGAGTTCATAAGTAGGAGATTTTGCGCTCAAACATTTTTTTAATGTCTCATACATTATTTTTTTCTAAGCTTATAAAAAGACAAACCAAAAAAATTGACGGTTAAATGAAAGGCCAAGGTGTGATATACTTGCAGTATTTAATTCAATTATCTATGATATTTTTAGGCCAACAAATTCTCAAACCGAAAACACACGATTTTGCATTACTTCCCATTGCATCGCCTTAATAATAGACTCATTATTATTAAGGGATTTCTTAACTTCCGGGGCTTCTTAATTATCTCAGCGTTTACCTTTACTATTAATGTGAAGAATATTGATCCCCGTAATTTTATCAAAACTATGATTGTTTGAAATAATATGATTAGCGAATTCGGAAATAATATTATTTTAAAGACATCTCTACATGTTCTTTGATTCAAGTGTCAAAATTACGCCTTGTTTTTCCCACATAAATTTAGTTTATATACTCGTATACCAGAATGAGTCAATTTATGGTTGTATCTTTGGCTTCATCTTTGGTGTTCCTCAAAAAATTTCCAATATTATTTCTTGTTTAAAAAGCCGGTGTAATATCAGAAGGGATATTTTTGGAGCATTGAACTGAACATTGGCAAGAGCATACCTGATTTTTTAAAAATATATTCTGAATTAGATACCATATTTAGTGTCCACACAAATGAATAGCGGGTGACCATATTTGTCACTTATTTTTCCAACCGGTATTTTCCTTGAGGTGGTTATGTTATTTGTTTCCTTACCTATTTACTATCATCAAACAGAATGGTACAGCCCTGCGTGATACCTTATCTTGTGCTGCGCACACACACTGCGGGTGTGTGTGTGTACTCTGCGCACACACGGTTTGTATGGGCGAGAGAGAGAGGACCGCGGCGATAGACAAAGATAGGGAAATTCATTCATAAACCGGGAACACTCGGCGGTTGTAAAATATTTCAGCGGTTGAGAACTAATGATTTTAAAACCTAGTACATAAATTTGTTAGCTAATTCATCAGCAGCCAGTGTTTTTAATTGCTGGATGAAGGCATCATCTCTTGAGACTTTCCTTCGATAGAAAATTGTAGCCTGCTAAAAGAGGAAGGACATAATTTGCCATAACATTGCAAAGTCAGGCATTATTAAACATATTATATAGAACTATTGTATGAAGCTATCACATTTAATTATTTCCATTATAATTAAATGAAACACTCAAACGTTGTTTTAACCACATTTATTTTACACGCCTACCGGTTTCGGAACAACCGTTCCATCGTCGGGGCAAGTGTATACTGTATGTGTATATCAGTATACACTTGCCCTGACGATGGAACGGTTGTTCCGAAACCGGTAAGCGTGTAAAATAAATGCGGTTAAAGCAAAGTTTGAGTGTTTCATTTGATTATATTATATGTTCTCACGTGGAAAATAATGTCTGCCATAATGACAAACGACCCAGGTATTTTCTCATAACAGGTGTGTTGGAAATAAATACATATAACTCTATAGATATATAATATAAATCTACATAAGTATTTACCGTCACGTCTTTATTTGCAAGTTGATGCCGTCATTAATAAATGTATGGACAACGTAATCATAATATATTTAATTAATAATAAAATAAGATATTTTATTCGAAAAACCGATTACTTCCATTTGTAAAAATTCAATTCAGTTTCTGAAACAATATTACTTTATTTAAGTAATACATTTTCCTGCCTCGCATTATAGAAAATGCCCTGCAATGCGGAAAATCTCCTTAGGGTTGTGTATATGTTTTATTAACTACTGGGGTTATCCTTAGGATCTTTGCCATCATTGAGGATATTCGGGTTATTTACTAGCTTTGCAAATCTCCCCTTAGTTGATATTTCACAATAATGTTGCTGCGTAAATAAGTCGGTATTATTATTATTTTACTCACAGATCAATCTGATTATTTAATGCATTACCAATGCATTTAAAAAAAAATATTATTACTAGTTTTGAAAGCTACATAGCTTATATTATGTCATTTCGTGTTTATTCCAGTTTCATTTTAAGCTTTAGTTTACAATCGCTGACGCGGATCATGTCGTTTCTGAACTGCGTCGTCTGATATCTCTCCCTCTCTTTCGTCGCTTCATTAGACACCGCCGATGAGCGCAAGGGAGACGACAAGATTCATTCATAAACCCAACCGCAGATCCGAAGTTGCGAGCTGGTGATGGATTGAAAGCTAGAACCCGATTCACATAAATACTCTGACACTGTTTCGGATGAAAATGTTCGTTTCTGTTCTAAATCTATCAAAATTGAGAAATAATGATAAATAGAATTGGCCCCCGGCGCTTTTCGTGCATCGTTGTTCTGCATCTCTTTCAAACAGATTTCAGTCTGGTTTGAGATTAACAAAGAGAAAACATCGATGATATTTTTAAGACGGATAACCGCGTGACGCTGCAATGTGCAAATCTTATCTAAGTGTGATTTTTATCGCTTCCGGTAAATTTGTCAATGCTATACTACATATCAATCATTGACGGAAAATTATCGCAATTTGTAGATAAAACATTCATTCCAATTTGCAAAATCCTGAATATATAGAAATTATGCACTTGACATCTGTCGATTAAATAATTAATAGAAAATAATGTATATATTTCACCAAATCCTATTTCCAAAATACCACTAAGGAACGCGAATGAAATTTTATAGTAAGATATCCATTAATAAAATTAAATATTTCTAAAAGCAATCTGAGAAAAAAACATTGTTGAAAGTTTGCACTTTATTCGCATTATTGTGTGAATGTACCCTGTATTCGGCAATATTATATACTCCCACATAAACTCCATTAATGTGGGCACCTCGCATTCCTCAATATTATTTTCACCATCGGCAATATTATTTACTAAATTTCCCAAAGTAACATCCAATTCGTGAACATGTATTATTATTTTTATTGTAGGTACCTTGAATTCGACAGTGACTTTTGTCAACATTATTATTTTGCACCTCGCATTCGGCAATATAATCTGCAGCATAAATTCGATGAAGTATGCACCTCGCATTCAGCAATATTATTAAATTTTGCACCTAGCATTCAGCAATATAATCTGCAACTTGCTTGCATTCGGCAATATTACGTGCATTCGTGTCTTTCAGAAAGGAGCCGGGAACATTATTTGTACTGGAGGGGTGTCGCTCTGTTCTCGCGCCGGAAGTGCTCCGTTTCGTTCGGCTCTGCCCGCAGTACTTCAGTCCCGCGCCGCGATGCGCAGGTGCGGTGGTGCGCGCGCAACTTCACGTCAAAACACGCTCTAATCACGCTAAATACTCACGAAAACAACAGATTTATTAATCAAACTTGAACATCGATCTATTATCTATCCAACCATGCGAAAAAAATATGACAATTCGTGTTTAAACTGTGATTAATATCGAATAATATGAAGCCGTCGCTGCTAAAACGAACTTCGAGAACTGTCAGTATTCCGATTTTGAATTTTTCGCGGAATATTTCAATTTGAAATAAAGAACTTTAAAGTGTGTTCTTAAAATCTTTATTTTATAATCAGTGCATTTTAAAAATCAAATTTAGAACATTTTAAACAATGCGTGACATTTGAAAAGTGTGGAGTATATTCAAATTCATTGTGTTCAGTAGCAATTCTGTGGTTTTTAATATGACATGAGGTAGTATTAGTAACTTTAATACGTCACGTTTGATGGTCGTATAATGTAGCCCATTGTTGTTTTGTTCCGAGGAAGACCAATAGTGCTGGAATTGTCCGATTAGTTTATTTGAACGTGGAACGTCATTGTGAATTCTTTGAAACCGAGCGTTTGACTTTCTGAAAATCATTTCCCCGTTTTATTTATTTAATTTTTATATTTCAGAATTTCCCTTATCGAATAAAGGAATTCCAATTAAATGAATTTCTCATTCTATTATTATTTATTTCGCAATGTTTACTTTATTTGTGATTAGTTTTAATTGAGTGCAATGTTGTGTTTGTTTGAATCTATTTAACGTTTGTTGTTTCTGTAAAAAAAATTAATTCCTAATTTAGAAATTATTCGTAGACGGTAGACCGCTTTCAGCTCAATTTTTGTCTCTTGCTTTCGTTCATTAAGAAAACAAAGCTTTTCCGACAGACAATGCTGAGTATTATTTCTGTATTCTCGAAAGGGTAATCAAAGAGGATATAACACCTACTTAGCCTACGATTCAAACATAATAATAATGTTATCATATTATTATGGAAGAGTTTATCTATATTATTCGTATTTCACTGGATATTGATACTTCACTTCAATGAAATACTTCTTTTTTTTTTTAAATTTTCCTATGAAGAAAGCTATAAACAAAATTGGACTTTTGATCACGCATGCTTACACATTGAAACTGTTTTGGACATGTTTTTTAATTCCCGGAAAGAATGCATCGAGTCGCCTTAGTATCAATTGGTTCCACCACCATAAACCCCCAGACAATATGCGCGGACTTCCAGATTTGTATTGACTGTGGTGCATTATCTTCGAGTTTAGAACCATCCACCTTTCCCAATAAGTATGCCAGTCGCGTACTGTCTGCCTCGATCCTTCCATAACGTCATATTAATTTAAAATATATTATACCGCTTGTGTTCATAAATTATCGAGTGTACTGTTTCACAGTCGACGTTCGAAAAAATCGTTATTAAATAATGTGGCATAAAGTGGCGTCCCCACTCTTTCAGTTTGATATGCAATTCATTCTTTATTTAAATTATATTTTGAACATTGTCGTACGTATTAATTTATTAAATCGCGATATAACTCTTTCATCAATGTTCAATTCATTATTTATTTAAAATAAAATTGAACCTTGATGTATTAGTTGCGTTGCGTTTCTATTCAAAGCGTTAATTTACTAAGTCGTGATTCCACTCTTTAATTTATTTCAATGTTCAATTCATTCTTTATTTAAAATAAATTGAACGTTGAAGTGAACCTGTGGGAACGCGGCTTACCATTGACCCCTAATTCTAAATACGTTACGTTTGCCGTGTTGCGAAATTGCTCATTTAAATTATAATGTATGTATTTTCATGAACGTTATTCTTATTGCTTATATCCAATTATATTCGGTTAGTTTATTACAATTCCTTTAATCTATCCTGAATGTTCACTATCCCTTTCATACTAAAAAAAACGCACTTTATAAAAGTGGTCCTGGAATATGCTTTATAAATCTTTAATCTCTATTTAATTGAGCCGACCATTTTTACTCATTGTCATTTTCTTGTGGCAAGAAAATTATCAATTCGATCCATGCGTGCTGAGTCACTTATGGCCGTCTCTTTTCCCCGGTTTGATTATGTGGGCAGTGTGACCAGGCTACACGATGTTCGGTACGCTAACTTAATTGCATTTTAATTGACAGCGCGGGCCACAGATGGAGCCAGAGGTCAAACCAATTACCGCCCTCTTGAGCGGTTCGCCACCGACACTGCTGGCCTCGGGTCAAAGGGCGAGAGACCCAGATTTGTGTGGAACAATACCCGCACACCATCGCTCCTAGACTGTTCAATTGTTGAGGATTCGGTCGTATACCAAAAAATAAAATAATATTTGGTCCCAACTTGTTTTTGTGGACCGGTTAAAAGCAGAGACTTTTATGTGTAGAAACATTTTGTATTGGATTCTGGGAGACCACCTACTGATTGACTCCATCAGAACTTCGTAGCGTCCTTATATTTATCTTTCTTTTTCATCAACGTTTACAACTGATATATATTCTGGTCATTCCCATAATCTGATGTATTCAGGTCTGAATTTGTTTGCCTCTGTATCGCTTACTTATTTTTTATCTATGTTCTTCTGTCTTTATTTTTTTAATATGTACTTTCTGGAAGTAATTAAATATTTTTCACTTGCTTTGCCATCAACGTAAATAATTGCATCTTCTCTGTGCTTCCTCACCACCTGATCTTTTAAGGTCCGCATTTCTTTTCTTCTGTATCATTCATTCCTTTTCTATTTTATTTTATATTTCCTTGTTTACATAAGGATTTAAGTTTATTCTTGCTTTGTGCGTTGCCGACGATGTCTGATCACTTTAGCTTTCCTTCGAGAAAGACTGTAGACACCTCGAATTTAGTCCAATTGCTTGTTGTATAATCATAATCGGCTACACAACTTTTATCTATATCTAACCAGTTCCTGATGCTGAAGGATGTGGTGTTGTCTCCACACCAATCCAAACTAAGCGGAGGCCTCCCAACACCCTTTCGTAAATTTGTTCACCATAAGTCCGTCGTCCTTTATAGTTCTTTCAGCGTCACTTTACGGAGTTCTTCTGGTGTTCTAACAGCCGAGAAGCACGCATTGGTTTAACCCCTCCTGATCTCGGCTAATCGAGCTTCACGCCTGTCTATCAGATCGGACTGATTCAGTTTTGATTGTTTGTTTTGGGGCTTTGGGATCAGCTTGATGACTCAATAGTGTCAGCTTGATTGAATTTGAAGAGAAGGGATTAAAATAAACCCCTTGAATTGATGCGACTCAATTTATCCGTTTATGTAAAAAAAATGTTTTTTAAGCTTTAACGATCAGAAGGGTCTTATCTGAGAAGCATCATTAATATCACCATCCTGTATCGATGCGATGCATTGCAGGATAAAAGCTATCAATTACAAGCGAGTAAAACATTGTAAGCCTCGAAGTGAATTGTATACACGAGACGATAAATCGGATATCTTACAACTTGTCAACCTAATTGAACATGTTGAACATTCATACAGCAGAGAATATTTAAATAGTGAAATGTTTTCAAAAAACTGTCCATTTCACAATCAATCACCATCACTAATCACCCAAAACAGCCTCTATATGATATATTATTCAGTAACAATAATTCTGGGACTAACTACCAAATACATGCACCCATTTCTCTCCTACATACACTTTCACCTCTGCAATAGATATATTTTATATAAGTTTACCCATGTTTAAAAGATACATGAATGATATAACGATTATAAGAGCATCGCACAAGAGCTATTGTTTAATTAGTTTTTTTCTATATTATCTTTTTAGTTATCTCAAATTCAAAAACTTGTTCCTCTTTTTTCTTTCTCTGTATCATGCACTATATTATGTATTATGTATTATGCAATTTCATACATTTTTACCTCATCCGAAATATAATATCCGTATGAGTATATACGAGTACAATGTAATTTTTTTTTTGTTAATTTAAAGTCTTTTTTTCGTTCTATACACACAATATGTAAAAGCCCATTGGGGCGTTAATAAATTAATAAATAAGATTTTGAAAATATAACTATTTTACATACTGAAATATCCTTTTATGCATTTTTCGGTGTAAAAAACACAGTAAAAATACGT
Organism: Halesus radiatus; assembly: GCA_022606495.2. Classification (NCBI taxonomy): domain Eukaryota; kingdom Metazoa; phylum Arthropoda; class Insecta; order Trichoptera; family Limnephilidae; genus Halesus; species Halesus radiatus. Next base: position 120,244 of record JAHDVE020009856.1, on the reverse strand, counting down.
ACATATGAGAAATCTTACGTATATTGTGGGTCCATTTGTGGATGATATTCTTCTCCCTTGCGCCAATTATTCGTTATTAATATTTCTAGTTGTTAATATTGTGCAGTCCTTTTGTAGTACGCCGATGGGCGCCATGTTTTATTGGGGCACAACAAAAACCTCATCAGCCGTTAGCTGTCGTTAGTTATTTTGCGGTTTATTTTCGGACACGCAGGTAAAGACTAATGCTGCGGAGGTCACTCTTGAACAGGTGCATATTTTTATATTAGTCACTGAGGGTTTCCGAGAAGCGATTATGTCTAATGTCGGCGTGCGATTTGTTTTATTTTTATCACGGCAATATAAATAAACAAAGAACGTGTGTTCTCTGGTGTTGTAGGAACCTGGAGGAATATATGGCAGCCCTCAGATTACTCGTTTTAATTTTTAACCGTATCGCAAATTTTAAGTTTTATTGCCATATTGTTTTATTTATTATTTTCATAGTATTACTACGCCAATGAAGAGAACTTTCTCTTGAGTTTGGTGTAGGAGTTAAACCTATTAATAACATTAAGACTATATAGTTAAACATAATAAACTAGATAAATAATTAATATTAAGTACTCGAAATTAGGTAGCATTAATGGATAAATATTGTTTATAATTCCTTTTATTATTTTCTTTTGTGGGAAGACTATTAAACGATTTTATATAACTTTATTTATTTTTTAAATATAGTATATTGTTACAATAATGGTATTACAGAATAACGTCGCACATATTTTAGTATTTCAATGCCAATTAAAAAAATTGCTCTGTTTGGTGTAGGAGTTAAGCATGATATAGTTAAATAATGTATCTTAAGTGCTAGAATGATTAGATATAGACATACGTACTTTAAAATAGCAACCATACCGAAATATGCACAAATGTTTATTTCGGTAAGGTTGCTTTAACAGATTTACTCCTTAGTGTCCACCCGAGATTAAGATTTAATACAAAAAACTAACATTGCGGCGTCTTTTTAAAAATATATAGTGAAAAGGGTATTTTAAAATTTCACGACTCTTGAGTGAAATCATTCTGTCATCTGAATACAATTGCATTGGGGTAAAAAAACGAGACAGAAAACGCTGTGCAAATTTTAAGATTTTAAATAATTTTCTACTTAAATCAGGAATCTATAGTGAGAACATATTTTTACGTGTACCGCAACCTCCTGATTAGAAGTCGGTGATTTTAACCTCTGCGCCATGCAGGCAATACTGTATCTGTTACATCAGGGATGAATAATATGATTACGTCATGTTCGTTCGTCGAGGATGTTTGTTAATAATTCCAAATAATATTATTTTCGGTTGGCATTTGGTGGTGACCACACTGCAAGTGTCCGGTCTCGCCTCGCCCAGCCAGTGTACACTGTACGCTGCACAGGGCCGTACCGGACGTGGTGTCACCTTACACATCCGTCCCTCTACCTGTGCAAGCTTAATTATAGTAGTTGCACACAATGCTTTTTGTGCGTGAACGGGGTGCACGCAGTTTTGACGCACTGGGAACTTTGATGTTGGATGCACAAAATGAAAATGTCTAGTATTTTGGTAATAATTTGTTCAGAATAAGAAAAAATATGTTTAATGTAGTTAATTGCTTGTCATAGTTTATTTGTGAAGTTTTAGTGGCTTAACAAGGATATATGAATATGAATCTAGAATTGCATCAACAAGAAACTAGACTTTTAGCGAGCGCTTAAAAGGTTGGGATCTACTTTTTATCTTATTTTTCACGGGGATCTACTTCCAACAAGAATCCTATGAGAATTTGTGCTGTTGTTATTTTTAATTTCTTCAAAACTTCAAATAAACACTAATCTATCAAATTCTACGCCCAGTATATTAATTTTTCATCCATGGTTGTAAATTAAAAATATGAAGAAAAAAAATCCAAAATTCATCATTGTTATTATTGGGATCGACCAAATTTTGCTTCGTGATCGACCGACTTAAAGAATTATGATTATTTTTTTCTCTATCGTTCAGTTTTGGACTCCTTTACGTTTCCAATTTTTCGAAGATTCTTGTTCATGTCCGCAGTTCTCTTCAGATCATCAACCCGTCTTATCTGTGGACGATTTCTGTTACATTTTTTGCAACTATTTATTTATTTTTTTACTAAAAAGGGGCTGTTGAACATAGTTTCAAGTCTTATATTGGTAGAGTAGTGGGCTATCGTCCCATGCGAGTTCCGAAGGCGTATAAAGTGAGGTGGATTCTCGGGCTTATTCCTTGTCATCACTTATGCTCAAGGACACAGGATGTAGAGTTAATTTGCAGCCGAAACAGCTAAAGCACACGTGGGAATAATGATATGTCCCGGGACCGTAGACGATTTGCCCTTTTATAATGACACAAGTCCTGCTGTTGAGAGTAACCTCTCTTTCTGTTACATGTTTCGTTTATAAGATAGATGGTGTTTGAAAAAGAGAGTGCGAAAACAGTGTACAATATATTTGTTAATGACGAATACTTGGAGCAGGTCGATGAGTTTGTATATTTGGGAAGTATCTTTACGAGAGATGAAAAGACTGATAAGGACATTGAGCGCAGATGTTTTCTGTAGTATTTGAGAATTATAATAATTACTCTTTTTATTTAGCTCTAAAGAAATTCATATCTAAAATGATGTTCCACGTACTGTTCGTTAGTATAAAATTTACTCGTCAACTCCACCGTTTACATAAATATACGTATTTCATAAATCGTTTTTCCCTGTTTTAGAGACATTAAAAATGAAGAATTGCGAAGATTGTCTGAAACTGAACTAAGGTTCTTCACTGTGCATTCATAATGAACAATAATTATTTATTTAATTAATTAAAAACATAATAATATATCTATTAATTAATCAATATTTTAATGCTACTTTGTGATACCATTTGGACTGAAGTTAATTATAATATTTATTTAATAAGCTATATTTAAAAAAAGTGATTAAAAAGTGATTTATTTGACAATCGAAGAAAATTTACCGAAAATAGAAGCAATTTTCTTACCATAAAGCCGATAATCCCTCAGCAAACAGCCAAGGCAACTTATTGCCCTACACTCAAGCCTTATTGCCCTACACTCAAGCCTTATTGCCCTACACTCGAGCCTTATTGCCCTACAAACAAGGCAACAAGAGAATTAGGCAAACACATTTGCCGGACCAGGCAACCAGGATAACGGACGGGGGTGCAGCCAAGCCCGCAGGGATGGGAATTAAGGCAATTATGAAAGCTTTCACCAGGCAGAAAGGTAATTAATGATGTCAGTGTTACATTATTTTATACACCCCTGACGCGACAATCGATACCATCGATTCCGCTGTCTGGCCGTTTGTTGGTGAAATTTCAATTGTGTTTTCTGTCTTATGCAAAATTTCGTGTAATTTATTTGTGTGTTTTATTTATAGATTAAGGAATCAATTAATTCGTACAATTAATATTATTACAATTATACAATTATATTAACACAGAAAAGGATGGAGACTCGAACTCAGAACCTTTATTTCTATGCGGGAGGGACGTACTAACCAACTGTAGCAACGTTATCCATTTACTTCTTAATTAATTTTCTTCTTTCAAAGGTCTCCTGAGTTCGAATTTCGGCCGCAACCTTTTTTCATTTGATTTTTCTATCTCTAGGTTAGCTTCTTAGCCCATAGATATAACACTCTGGTTAGCCACAGATTGCATATTCAAAAGAAGGTTTTTTTGGTTAGAATATTTTCAAAATGGAAAACACGAGTAGGTACGTACTTAAGAACTTTATGATTTGGATATATTTTGAAAAAATAAACGTTTGGAATGAAATAAAATATTTAAATGAATGTTTCTTTATTTGGAGATAGTTACTTTCGCTGTCAAATCAATTATTGTACCCGAGCAAGGCCGGGTACACATCAGCTAGTGTTTTATATTATTTATAATTGAATTGTAGCTTACATATGGCAGCACGATTATTCACACCTTCCAAATAAGTGGTGACCTCTGCATTAGTAAAATTAATATTAAAATAATTACGTTCCGCATATTATATCCCAAAAGCCATCACCCATTTATAGGACAGTACTACAGCATTGTATCGACAAAATGAGCCTACACCTCCCGGGCAGAATGCTTTCAGAGCTACAATTGCCATTATGCGGAGCTCAACCTCGATCATAAATGGATTATTCAATGCAGTCACAGACATCAGTACACAGTACCCACCGTGGTGACTCCTTGATTTGATACGAAGTAGGTACCACTAGTGATGGCCATAATCGAGACATCCATTTCGAAATGACGATTTTTATAATAATCTAAACATTTGGATATTGAAAAAAATACATAGGTACTCCATATTATTAGGTAACCGGACAATTCGGAACACTTTTGAAAAGTGATATAATAAAGTCATGAAAAATTATGAATAAAACTTGGTTAACTAGATTAGGTTAGATTGGGTTTTTAGGCTTGTTTTTTTGTTTGTCACACTTTCAATGAATACAAATTACTTTTCAAAATTGCCACTATTTATCACTTGCCTATTTGTCATGGAACCTATTATTACCATTGAATTGATTACCTGCATTGTGAGTTTTCAAATTTAACATTCGAACAGATTCTCACTCTGAAGAGTGAGTAGTATATTTACATTAAATAAATTCGCTTACCGCTGAGTTTTCAAATTTGAAATTCGAGTATATTCTCATTCCTTGAGCTACTTTCCCACCTCATTTATTCTATGATCTGCTGCCTCCTGCGTATGTCCAAAACACTTTTGTTTCGAAGATTTTTTGCAGTACTTCCAGCGCCGCAATTACAAATGAATTGAAATAGAATAGAAAAAGAGCAAGACGTGTGAATTCGCTACAATCTATCATAGAAAAGTTCGTTGTATTAAATAGACCATAGAATAGATATAGTGATAACCCAGCATTAGAAGAAACATTATTCCTGAGTTTTAAAATTTAGAATTTCAAAATGATTCCCGTTCTATAGATTGGAGTGGAAAATGAATAATTTATTATATTTCTGAGTTTTCAAATTTAGAATTTCAAAATGATTCCCGTTCTATAGATTGGAGTGGAAGAATTAATCATTTATTATATTCCTGAGTTTTCAAATTTAGAATTTAAAAATGATTCCCATTCTATAGATTGGAGTGGAAGAACGAATAATTTATTATATTCCTGAGTTTTCAAATTTAGAATTTCACAATGATTCCCATTCTATAGATTGGAGTGGAAGAATGAATAATTTATTATGTTCCTGGGTTTTCAAATTTAGAATTTGAATAGATTTTCATTCCACAGAGTGAGCAGTTGGATCATTTGAGGCCTATAATGGCTGATGGTGACTGGTGACCAATAAAGTCGACGAGCGTTCGTCATTGGTGCGCATATAAATATTCAAATTAGATAGCCAGCCATTCATAAACAAATGATCCATTTATCTACGGAGGCCAGGATAGTTCAACTGTCAGCAATGTATTTTTTTTTTGCTTGAATTGACCAGTAATTCCAGGAATTCTTAATCAATTAAATATGTAGCTACTTTAATTTTAATGGTGACCGGATAATTCAACACACGTATTAATCGGAACATTTTTTTAAATTGATATAAAGTCATTAAAAGAACGAAAAAAAAACTAGCCTGAAAACCTAATCTAACCTAAAACAATTAAATTTTTTTAATAAAAAAAATCGTTAAAATAAGTATTGGTTAATTAGGTTAGGTTAGATTAGATTTTCTGAATAGTTTTTTTTTGTACTTTTAACCGATTTATATCACTTTTAATAAGTGTGCCGATTAATACGTGCGTTGAATTGTCACGGAACTAATTTTAATACCTGTGACTGTATTTGTTTCAATTATAATATGTCGACACCAAACGTCATGTAAGAAATTTCTCCATTTTTTTATGTTCTTGGTACGTACTACTTTAGTACTTATTTTTCTTATTGAACGCCATATTGTTTGTACAAATCAATATTTTTTTTAAAGATTAAATTGATATATTAATGACGTTGCTAGCCGAAAATAGTTAACCAGAAATGACAGACAGAAAAAGCTGTGTAATTTTCCATATGCCAGAAATTACCGGTCGAGAGTTTTGCTGATTTAGCACACAGATGTTCTGTTTTATGTTCTTTTTCATCATAGAATAAAAAAAAATAACACAAAAATGCGACGTGGGCGTATTTCTTGATCCAAAAGACTGTCCGTTCATCACTTCATTTCGATCAAATGGAATGGCAATATACAATGCGGGTTTCCATTGACTCTCTCGGGGCTAGAACCGAAGGGTACTAAATCAAAGGCACACCGGCTTCCATTTAAATCTACATGGAAGGCACTTCTTGTGTGTATTCTTTATTCTATGTTTTTTGTTGTAATACCCGTCTCAGAACAGACATCGTCTAGTGAGACGGGTAAAGTACATGTAAATGTTTAAATTTTATGCCAATAAACGCCCGGGTTGCCGGCAATGAAATGAAATATTTAATTTATTTATTATTATTAAATATTGAGCTGCCCTGCCCAGCGGCTGCGCGAGTACAATTCGTCAGGCTCTTTATTAGTTTTTCTTATCATTGTATTAGTAGCTACCAGTCTGTACTGGGAATTTATAGTTATTTTATCGTATGATAATTATATATTCTAAGGGCATTTACATTGGCTGAACCTATACCTACACAATTATAATTCTGTATTCAATACACTCACACTACCCAGTACACACATACATACATACAAACATTCATAGGTACTTATATAGACAAACAATATGCAATTACCCAAGCAATACTGCATCTGTTTTGCCGTAGCGATGTTTTTGCAATTTTAGAATACAATGATAAACGTTATTGAACAAGGTCTTGGAATATTCAAATGTTTATTGTTGGTTTATATCGCTTATGGGCTTTTTCAATCTATTTGAATTCATAAACAATTGTCTTGATTAAAAAATGCGTATCATCATATTACCAACTAACTAACCAACCAAAACTATAATCACAACGTTCACCAACATAATTTATTCTACGTCACGATCATCTATTAAGTTTTTCATTTTATTTTTTTTTATTTTGATCTTTTCGTAATTATTTTATTTTTATTTTTTCACATTTTCTTCTCATATGTTTTTATATTATTATTTAACTTTATTTATTTTTATTATTATAATTTTTTTTTTATTGTATTAATTTTTCTTTTCATATTGTATATATTTCATGTGATATGGCAGACTGGGTTTGCACTACCCACCCAGTCCTGCTGGATTAAAAACTCAAATAAAAAATAAATAATAATAATCATACACGACAGCACCACAAACTACACATATCAAAAATACACTCTACAAAATACAGATTGAAATCACTGGAATAGATTGCTTACACCAGCTATAACAAGCTGCCTGAGGAATTGAGACATGTGTGCGTTCCGGACAAATCTCTAAATGATGTTCTGAGATCTTATTTTTTATTCACACTTATTGCTTAATATATATATATTTTTTTTAAATTTCATTAATATATTAATAATTGTTGTGATTTCGCTATAATTAAACCCTTGTTTATTTTCGATCGGACAGATTTCACCTTTCTACGAGTATCTTCAGACTGGTATTACCAATATTTATGTAGCCCAAAAAAGAAACCGGTCCGGACGTAAATAAGCATTACAGTAATTAGGTACTACCTTAATTTATTTTTCAAAATTTTGTTTTATAATGTGATCTAGTAGATACGTACGTAGAAATTGCAAGGTTGAGTCGTTATAAACAAATCGGAATCTTATTTTAATTTTCCTTTTTTTTTGCTGGACTTTTCTTTTTTGAACTGCCGGTTTTCCCAAATAGAAGCTTCAGGTAGTGTGCTTAGTTCCACAGGTTACCGACCTAGCATAGGTTAATCACTAAATGATGACAACTCATTATCTTGTTTTATACGCTTAGGACCTAGTAAAAAATGATTGCTTAAATGCCAGAATTTTCTGTCATTAATGATGACAGCATTATCAATCTATCTATTTACCTATATATACATAAATAAATAAATAAAGAAGAGTGTTTGTGGTTGGATGGGTGTTTTTTTTTTGCAAATCTACAGTTTTATTCCGAGGTTTGAGTTGATTTTCTCACGAAAACGGCGCTATAAAAATAGTCCATTTATTATTATTATTATTGATGAAATTTTGCACACTTCAAAACAAGAGGAACGTCACTGTCTGCATGAGATGTTCAAAAATCACTCCCATCTCCATTTCCCATCCACTTAAATCAGAATTTTTGTACTTGATGAAATCTCGCACACTTGACCCACCACAACCCCAAAACTCCAAACCATTCATAACCTCGGGCAATGCCGGATACTACAGCTAGTTTGTCATACTTTTCGTCATTTTACTCAATTACAGTGAAAATATTACTTCTTCAGATATTTGCGATGTTCAAAACGGCTATGTTCATATATTTATTGTATATTATATCGACTCAATAACGTGAGAATCGTTTCTCAATGCCTAGTCACTGTCTTATTCATGAAATCAGTTAATTTACATAAAAATTATCTCATTAAATGCATATATATTTATTTGTACCTGTTTATTTGTCAAGATCGGCCGCCGGTAAATTATTTTCGTTTCCTAAACTAATTAATTGCATTTTTTTAAAATAAATTTCCGAGTTCTTATCGCCGCTATTTAAATAATCTAGTATTCTTCATTTGAAAAAAAAAGCGTATTAAATTTGATATGTACTCGGAATAATAGAAGATAATGTATGAATGTGAATGAAGCAAGAAGTGTATGCCAAGATCGATTTTTTTGGCGGTCCGTCCTCTCTGCCTAAACCTGTGGAGAAACGGCATGATGGAAAATTGGTCAGTTTCATGTTAGTCTTTAAACTAGCGGTAGTGTTTGAACTGACAATTTTTGAAGAGGAAAATATTTAGTGGAGGGATAATATTATGTCTCTAATTTCGAAACGAAAAAATTATAATTGTTCAAAAATTACTAGCAGTTAGCGGCGACTATGCTGAAAAGCTGTGCCTTCCCTAAGAAAAACGATCCGTTAATATAAATTAAAAGATTGTTTTGCAAAATGTATAAAGAATTTGTGCGTGCGTTCAGTTGTGCACAAAAATTTGCGGAAGATGATAATAAAATGGCCACTTTTAAATGCTCAAAGCATAATTTATTCCCGAACACGAAAAACTAAACACAGCCCATCTTTGGCCATATATGCACGCCACAGGCAGCAATGCAGTCTTACTATTTCACAGCTTTTAGTGCAAGCGGTACGGGGATGCGTGGCTTTACGTTATTTATCCCGTTAAAAAACTAGACTGAGAAAGTCAAATAATTGCCATAAATCTGGTTGCAACTAAAAATTAATCAATGTAGAAAAGAACGATTGTAACATGCAAAAAATACGGATTTACGGAAAAAAATATTATGATCAAAGATTTGTCGCAGTTTAAAAATAATAATTTATCGTTCGTTTTTCTTAGGGTAGGCACAGCTTTTTAGCCTTTATTGACTGCACACCACTGGTAACTAATCATTACACCATTTGGCCGCAGACATAGGCTGAGATAATGATTCTCAATAAATCGCTGTCTTGGCAGTTCTTGTTTTATTCACTTCGTCTTTTTATTTATTTTTTATATGAATACCGCACAAGAGTCCCAACTGGTACAAACCATCTGGAGCCAGTGAGACTATGGCATTCCCAATTGGGGAATGTTGTGAGGCTGAAGGTATTGGGGTGGGGACGAAGAAGGGAAAGGTGGGGTATACCTGGCTATTCAGATCTGGTCACCAAACACGGCTAAAAGCCATTTCAAGCAACGTTTCAATTCTGAATGGTGGTCTTTCACCAGGGCGATACCGAGAGTATCTTTCACTCTGGAACGTGCGCAAATATACTATGTATTATTTTTAAATGAATTAATTGTGAAACAACACAAATTAATTAAATAAAATTTATTTGCGCACGCCGGGATTTGAATCCGCGACCTTCGGATTCGTATTCGAGAGCCTCACCCCACGACCACGGAGGCCGTCAATCTACGTCGTCTATAATACTGACTTTGTATTCTTCGTAATACTTGCTATTAATATGACCCTACTTAAGTAATTGATCTTGTTATACCTTCCTAGGGCGTTTCCGACATCACTTCAGTTTTTCATCTTATTTTGTGTATATTTTTGGTATATTTTTCGACCGCCATGCTGGGAATATGCCCGTGATATGGCGAACGAAAAGTTTCTTAACGGGTACTTTCTGTAACAACAATATTAATACATTCTATTTTAATGTAAAGAATTCGATTAATTTATGGGTGGACGCAGGCAGGGAACAGTGACGGGAAAATAATATTAATTCGTTCTGTGACCCGCCCCCGTCAATACAGGTGTTATCTCAACGCAGAGTTAATCGTTTTTACATTTGAATCGATTTACCGAATTCGTCGTCTCTGTTCTCTTTCATTTATAAACCATCGATGGTCTCGATAAAACTACTCGTCAATGGTTAATTACTCAAAATGTAGCCCCATTCGAGTTTTGCAAATTTAATTTAAAAATACAATACTTTCAATTGGATGTCTCCTCTTAAGAATATCAGTCATCACAAGGCGATATATTAATGAATGTTGTTATTAAAAGGACAAGTATTCACTACCCGGTTTCGCCCAAGTTACAGCATTTTTTTTAAATATCTTTTATTTGATTGAACATTTGAAAAGTATCGGTTCTTGTCTTATTTTGTTGCCAGTTATGCGGGTATTTAATAACTCTTGATGAAAATGTCGTAGCTAGCTGAAACTAACTGGATTGACCTAGAAACTTCACACAGAAAAGGCTCTGTAGGTTTATTTCATGACGTCGACAATCACCCTTCGCAAGTCATTAGCGAGACACACAATCGGATTTTCTGCTTTTTAGTTAGGATAATAAACTAATATCAAACACTATATAAAAGGACATTTCTGAATTAAGGGATCTCCGAATCGATTCTTTCCGTTTGCATGCATATCTTATCTATTTGCACCCTCATTGAAATGGCTTCATACCTGTCGCAAGGTGCATTGATTGGGGTGTTGTCATCAACGTAAAAAATAATCTTCTTAACCATAAAGTAGAAAATTTATATACATATTAACTGATGTGTACCCGGCCTTGCTCGGGTTTATACAAATTTATGATGTTGTGAATTCTTGCTTGTCATTAGAGTGCCATAATTGATTTGACGGCGAAAGTAACTATCTCTAAACAAAGAACCTATTTAAAAAAATTATTTCATTCCAAACGTATATTTTTTTCAAAACATGTCTAAATAATAGAGTTCTTATGTGGGTATCTACTTGTGTTTTACATTTTGAAAATTCTCTACCCAAAAAAACCTTCTTCATTTGAATATGCAATCTGTAGCTAACCAGAGTGTTATATCTATGGGCTAACCTAAATAAACCAAAGCAGGTTCAATGTTTTTCATACTAATTTTAAAACGTTATAGTAACAGTTTTACAAATTGGATTTCATTCAAACTACTTTCTAAACCTTCCCGGCACTAATAAGAACAAACTGTCCTATTTTCAGCGAAACCGGTCCAGTGATTTTCGAGAAGATCGAGGACAAAAAACAAACAAACTTAAATTGATTTTTATGTATATGGATTAACTGTTATCGTGTTTAATTCGTAGAACTCTTTTTTTTTTAATTGTGCGGTAAATTTAATTTATTGATGTTATTAAGTTCTGCAATTATTTTAGTTATTAAATTTTTGTGACAGCTCCTTCGGCGTTCAAAGGCATTGTCAAACTGTCCTTTTTCAAATTGGAATGGCTTTGAAGGCTGACACAGCTGTCGCAATATTAAATTATAAAAAAAGCATTTACCTATATGTATTCTGTAAATACTGCAATGACAGTGAGCTGTGGAGTCATGAAGTTTGCAAAGATTTCTCTCTTTTTTTATTACAAGGTCATACCGACTATTTTCTGTTTGCAAGTCATAATCACTTAGGTTTGCAGTAATAACTATAACATCACCATTAATTTTTTTTTGAATATTTTCATTTTTTTACAATAATCTACAGTGAAAATGAATAATAACCCAGTGCACTCTAAAGTAGCCCACATAAGTATGCAGCAGCCCTTTTTACATAACCCGCTGGCCGCTGCTAGTGCTGTGTGATTAACGTGTCCAGTGAGAGGTGTCTGCGCAGTGTGCAGTCTGCAGAGGAAGGAGTCTGGGTCTGCCGCTTCACACGCGCGTGAGCACGACTCGTATTGGACTTTTCGCCTACTTTTTCACTTTCGAGCCAACTTCGCGTGCCGGTGCTTCTGTTATTATTTGCAGCTGGATGACGTCACAACTCAACACTACATTACCATTCTTACTCTGTAATTATTTAATATTGTCTAAAGATATTACTCATATTTATAGACGATTCGGCAACCCTTCTTTGTGCACTTTAAAAATAGGTTAGAATTTTTAGGTATATGTGGATTTTCCAATATGGTATCATATTAGTTTTTGAGATTTCACAAAGTTTTGCAGTGTATTTTTACGTAACAAAATACAACGTAAGTCGATATACTTATATCTGCAGGTGTCTTGAGTGGAAATCCCCTGTACGAAATATTTTTGCTCAATAATGCGGAGTCGGCATATAATAAAATGTTCCCTTATGCAAGTAGGAACCTATTGCGTATATTCCCTAAGCCGACTGCATACATAAGTTTGTCGAATTTTCCTCATGTATCCTCACTGCATACTCCTTCGTAACTCCGCATAATTGTTAGTAAAAATATTTTGTACAGCGGATTTCCACTCAAGACGCCTGCAGATATAAGTACTTAGACTTTTGTCACATCTACGGCCATATATCCTCTCTGCTTACCCCTCCGGTGACATTTAGTTATATTATATACATGTAAGAACCTATAGCGTATTTTCCCAAACCCGACTGCATATATAACTATGTTGTATTTTGTTATACGGCCGCATATCCTCTTTGCATACTTACTTTACAAATGAGGATGTACAGCAGAAATAATCATTTAGGGGATCAACTGTCGGAGGGATCAACTGTCATTGAACCAAAGTCTCTTTTTTAATGTTGAAACCTGGCATAAAGACATGAATTGAGATGCTCAATCGATTCCCCACAAGAATGTAAGATACGTCATCTGATTAAGATCACCAATTATCTACTATCAGTTATCAGAGGGTTGAATTAACAAAATAACAGAAAGCACGCTTGTCTTAACAGGCCCCCAAAGCTTGGCATAAACTAAATTTCAGGATAATATTGATAATTCTTAAATTGAGATACGAAATCGATAAAAAATGGCGGAAAATTTATTAGATAAAAATAGCGCGATTGGGAGATTGCTATCCTCGTGAGACAAAGGTCATGGGTTCGATATGCGACCGTAACATTTTTATTTTCTGTTTATTTCTCTTTTTCTTATTTCATTGAGCTTTAATCATATGTTCTTTTTCAATGATTAAATATTAAAAGCTCATCAGAAATCATCTACGTAAAATTTCTAGAAAAACACTTTTCCATATTTATGTTGCACTAATTCTGATAAATTTTCATTAAAGCCTCGCTTTATGAATGATACAATAATAATCATTATCTGATAATGTTTTTTTAAAGAACAAGCGACGAGACGTGAGATTGTCTCGAGCTAGACATCGAGTTAAACCCGGCCTGAGAAATTTTCCCACAGGTTTTCTATGGATTACGTTACATTCGTGTAATACTGACTTTTGCGTTATATCATATCGGACGTGAATTCCTATGGTGATTTTTCTGAAGGTCATTGCCGGATTAATCATCTATGTACAGATTAATTCTGTTAGCTAATTCTTAGTGCGAATCATTTTCCTGTTATATTCTACCCTTTTTATACATTTGATGATAGAGATATCTGCTACGTCATAGGAAAACACGGCACCATCAAGTGAATATGATGAGCCGGAAAACAAGAGTATATACAATACACAGATTTTAGAAAATAGTTTAATAAAACAAAGCCATGGGAATAATTTTAAGACGAAACAAATATTCCACAGTTAAAAAAATGCTAAGGGATCTAAACACATTGTCTTTTAAGCAGTTATATACTAACGTTTTAATCTGGAGTGACTTAACAGGTAAGTATATTTCTGTATCTGTTTGTACAGCACCCTTGAGGTGATTTTTCACAAAATCGGCACTATACAAGTCATCCAAGTATTATTATTATTAAATGTAATGGTTTTTCTCTTCAAAATGTTTAACGGCCAATCTGAATTCTCGAGAAAAATTAATAAACATCAACATAGACATAACCACTACAAGAAGAAATGAAATAAGACTTCCCTTTCGAAAGAAAATAAAATCGCAAAACTCATTACTATATAGAGCCATGAAGATCTTACAAGAAATACCCAACAATATAAAAGAAGAGGAAAATGTTTTGAAATTTACGAAGGAAGTGACGAAATACGTAAAGTGCATTTTTTAATGTCGTAATTTCTAATTCTTAATTGTATATTGTGACTTTGATTGTAAAAAAAGTGTTTAAGACATGTAATGTTCATATTAGAATACATGTAACCAGTGACGACTCGTGACTTTTGAGTGAGATAGAGAGTGCTAAGATTGAAAAATACGACGTTATTAATTTTGTTTAAGGCGAAAATGATTTATATATATTTTTTTAAATTTCAGTCTTTTTCGGCTTCAACAACATCAATAGCTTCGTATTTTTCAATCTTAGTACTCTATCTCACTCAAAAGTCACGAGCCGCCACTGCATATAACCAATATACATGCGTTCTATTTTAAGTTAAAAAAATAAATATATGAGTCTGAGTTGTTTGACTTTTCACCCTCTGCCTACCCCTGCGTTGTGTTGGCGTGATGGTTATGTAGTTATCGACAATAATTCCTCTTTGTTCGATAATTTTATTGATTTGATGCTATTAATAATAATTTTTGGAGTTTCAAGTTATATTTTGTAAATACTCGTACTAATTTATATTCCGCTTTGTGATTAAATGAATAATAGATTTTTAAACGACCCTTCATCAAGAGTTATATTCATGGGGGCTACATATATTAAGGGTAAACGAAACGTAATGCCCGCTCACAGATGACGTTAATTTAAATATTTTAGAAACAAGAAAAAAAACGCTTTTAAATATTGAAATAACTTGGTCATTATACACGGAATATGAAATGGATTAAATTGTTATTGTAGATTTAAAGCTTAAGTCCTTTAATAAACTTATAATAATACAATATATTATTGTAAAACTGACAAATAAATATCAGCTCTTCTTGTGTCACCAATCTTCTAATAAATGTAACATCAATAGAAAAGGAGGATAAAACAGCAACTGTAAAACTATCATCTCTATACTTAAATTTTCTAATAAAACTGTGTTAATCTGAAGCGACCTGCCAGGAAATTTTCTTTTTCTGTATCTGTTTGTACATAATTAGATAAAGAATAGGAAGTAATATTTGTACAGAGCTCTTCAGGTGATTTTTCACAAAAACGGCGCTATAAAAATCATCCAATTATTATTATTAAATACAATGTTTTTATAAGTTTCTTGGAGGACTTAAGCTGTAAACTTACAATCACAATTTATTCAATTTCACATTCCGTGTGTACACCCACAAACAATTCATCTCAATATTTAAAAGGATTAATCGCTAAAAGAATTTTTTTCTGAAATATTAAACTTAGCACTATCGGTGAGCGCATATCACGTTTCAGTTATCCTTAACATATTGCTGGGGTGGATATAATTGGATGAGTGCGAGAAACAAAAGTACGTACTTACATATTAAAGTAAAATATTTCTTGGGGGAGAGGGATTATTTTTTTAAATCGCAATACTGATAATATTATTACGCAATACGATAGACATAATGTTTTTAAAGTTACAAATATTTTTTATATATTTTTTAATTAATACATAGGACGGTCAGAAAATGTTATATTCCTGATTTGATTTTGATAAATGCTAAGTCTGTAAATTTTTTTAAAACATGTAGTAAATATTTTTCTCTTTAAAAGCATTATGTTTATGAGTGTTGAAACCCGGAAAAGGCCGGGTATAAAAATAAGTCACGAAGATAAATATATCATCATTTTCTTCTTTAAATATCATTAACCTTTCGTGTGTCCGGCATGTAAATGCGTTCTGAGCGCCGTGCACTTCCCGTCCGTAATTTCATAATAACTCACATGTGTTTTACAAAACGATGTTTTTCTAAATTGTATTTTTTTTTATATGAATACCGCACAAGAGTCCCAACTGCTCCCAACCGTCTGGAGCCAGTGAGCACTGGTATCCCCAATTGTGGAATGTTGTGAGGCTGAAGGTATTGGGGAGGGGAAGAAGAAGAGGAAGAGGAAGGTGGGGAAATGCCTGGCTATTCAGATCTGGTCACCAAACACGGCTAAAAGCCTTTCAAGCAACGTTTCAATTCTGAATGGTGGTCTTTCACCGGGGCGATACTGAGAGTATCTTCCATTCTGGAACGTGCGCAAATATACTATATATTATTTTTAAATGAATTAATCGTGAAGCAGCACAAATTAATTAAGTAAAATTTACTTGCGCACGCCGGGATTTGAACCCGTGATCTTCGGATTCGTAGTCGAGAGTAAGGCTCTAGTAACCTCGACCATGGAGGCCGCCGGTGTATGTTTATAATATAACTGGTTTTCCCAGAAGAGCTACTTATAATTATGGAGATGTTTTTTTTTCTCTCCCCCTTGTTACTAAAAATGTAAATAAAGAAATATGAAAAAATGTATTTTATAAATTGTATTTTCGTAGGGCTGAATTAAAATGAGGGTTTCTTTTTAAATACATACAATTTTTCTTTGAATGTCGGATTTTTTTTTGTTTTCGCCAGTAACTTTCAAATATTTATTACCTCACTTGTGCCAAATTTCAAGCAATGCAAAACCCCTCTCCTGGTCGGTCATTTTGTTAACAAGCGATTATGATTCATTTAAATATGCTACCAATATGTTTTAACGGTTTTAGTGCTGTACTGATGTTGCAAGTAGGTGCGTAAACAGCTATTAATAATTTGTGTTATTAGTAAATAAATATGATATTAACTAAAAATGCATTAACTTGGACAAATATCAACCAAAGTTAATGATTTTTTTTTATATTAAACGGAAAAAGAATTGTATCCTATGCATCTAATAAAAAACTAAAAGTACTAAATATGTTGAAAAAAATAAATAAAAAAAATATTTTGTCGCTTCACTGTGTTTTCACGTGCAAATAATCGCACTTCCGTCATCACTGTCTCCATCTATCTGATCGAAAGGCTGATCACACGTAATGTCGCGGTCCTTTGATACATCGTCCGCGATAGAACTAAGCTCCGACATGATGAAATATATCGTTTTAATTAATTATAACAGGACGTACAATATATATATATATATATAGTATACAAGATAACTACAATACACCGCTCTCAAATGGAACATGTGCTCTAACTCTGTAAGGATCAACAAACGCATACCGAAGAAGGCAGCGCCTAAGCGCTTCGTCGCAATTTTTTTGCCATAGCGCTGCACCGCACTCTAACGGTTAAAGTATAAAAACCCACGAAGAGATAACGCTGGATGCGAGGTCCGATACGCATATTCGGCACACGAGAGGTTAAAAGACTTCGTTAGACTCTTAACTCTTAAATGCACTTTCGATCTGAAAAGAATTCTGCGAATGATTAAAAATAATAATTTAGGGATGGTTTTGGGAGTGTACACAAAACGAACCTGGAGGCGGTATTGTGAGTTGCGGAGTTAAAAAAAAAAACAAAGTAGGTGAGTGAAAAACAGGCCCTGAAACTTCTTTATCGAATAACAATTACTTTGCAATATTAAGAAACGATTAGAACAGGATATATTGCGCAATTAAAATTAACAATGTGTCTTCGTTAATACCATCCTATCTAGAATCTATATATACATATTATATTATTATATCTGATGCGTGTTTACCTTAGATAATGTAGACTCTTCCATTCATTCTAAATAAATCAATGAAATGCAAATAGCCTCTTTAAAAGCTTCGAATCTCGACGTTGAAATATAGTCTGGCTTCGTTAATATTCTCGTTGTTATTAAGTGCTAAAATCAATTACACTTCTTCACATGTCGTGGTGCTGTAAATTATGTGTTCCCCGAGTCAAATAATATTATTTATTGGGTGAATAGAATGTAAAGCATTTACTAGCTCTAGGAAACCTTAAATCATTTCTTTTTTATAGGCTGTCTTCGCTTGTTAGACTCGCGAACCGAATGGGAACATCGTAATTATTATTCTAATCTGGCAATCAACTACATATCGGCTGTGGAATATACTCGTACTATTGGGATAACCCACATTTCTTATACAATTTGGCAGGAAGCGATAACAACCATTTACGTTTAAATTCGACACTAATTTTGCTGTTTTCATTGTGAGCAATGCTCTAATAGCAGTTTCGTGCATTGTCCTATGACCAGAGGTAGACTGTGCAGTTTTTCAGGTCGGGGTATGAATTGTGCATTGAATATTTGAAAATGACCATTTTTTATCTCTGTTAACCGAATAAATGAGCGGACAAGTTCGTTACCAAATTCAAGGAAAAATACGTTTTTTATAGATATTTTTACGTACGTTTTTTTAGGGCAGGCATAGCTTTTCAGTCTTTCTGGGCTGCACGCCACTGACTAATAGTGTGTATACAAGATTTTAGCACTCATAAAGCATGATTTAGTGTCCTACAATAATAGGTGTAATGATAATGAGTTATGAATAATATTGTAAAGGTTAACACACTCAACTTTACACTCGGGGGCGTTGCCTCTTTATATATTAAAAAAAAAATTTAATCCCAAAAAATTTTGTTAGTATAAAAACGTGAACTTTGAAAAAAATGTACAGAAATACTATCCATAAACTTTTTATGGCTTTAGCCATGTTTGGTAACCAGATTTGAATAGTCAGGTACCCAACCTTCCTCTGCCCATCTCCTTCTCCTCGCAACTCCCTTCAGCCTCAAAACATTCCCCAATTGGCTACGGCCAGTAGGGACTCACATCAAAATTAATGTACAAAAATAGTTAACTATGTATTTAGCGGAAGTATTGGAAAGATATATTTGCTATATATATGTTATATTTTGTAACGTACAACGAACGTTAATAAACGCCTCGTGGTCCCATTATTTTTACAGTAATCCCCGTTACTCTTTTTCGTACAGGAATTACGACTTTTTTTTCATTCCCGATGTATGGTTTCACTTTTAAATTTCGAACCCCGCTATATATTCGATACCAAATTAACTAAACCTTATGGTACCGCATGAAAATTTCGCACCCCGGTTTGGGACTATCCTAACTTTACTTTCGTGTTTTTGAATTTTCGTGTTACAGAGATCTCTCGGGGGTACATTGTAGTTTTTATAAACGTAATCGCGTAATATTAAATTAATTGCGCAGTTGTAAGGATGCCAAATAATTTATAGGGAGGGAGACCCTTATCAGCTGATGGAATTTAACTACCATAAACCCGTTTTTCATTTTACAATATTGAACAATACAATTACGAAAACAACTGCGAAGCTTTCCTCTCAGAATAAAAAAAACGCGCGTCCCGTAGTGCCGAGAACTCCACCTTTAAATTAAGTTAACAGCAAAAATACATTTAATGATTTGCGCAATGCGCATTGCCTCCCAAAACGTTCAAATGGCCCACTTTTTATTTGGAATTTTAAACATATTATTTATTTATTTTAGGGACATTTCCGACCAGGCATTAAACATTATATTATATTCCAATTTAATGATCGAATAAAATGAATATTCAAGGTTATACATTAAAATTATATATCCCATGTAGGTGTAAGTAAACATTATATAGTAAACATAAAATATAAAGTAGACATTAAAAATTATGAAGTAACCATTATCATTTATAAAGCAAAAAAAATTATAAAGTAAATTTTAAATATCCGAAATCAACGTTGTACCCCTTTGTCGAAGACTTAATTTAAATCTGGTTATGAGTAATTCGAAATTTAAAAATATTTTACAATTCAAATATTTGTTTTACCGACCTCATCTTCATCTCTCTAGCCTATGTTCCATTTTTGAGGTTACAGCTATTTATTATAGTATTAATTTTTTGTTGCATTTTCTTCTTATTTTAATATTAAAAGCTGCCACAGTATTAACCTAAAGGAGCGATATTAACTTTTCTGCGCACGCAGGTGGTAAACGGAGCATTTGGCAGGTGCCCCAACCCTCGATACAAATTTGGAATTTACATTCGAATTTTGGAACCACCGTAAAAAAATCGAAATTTTCTACTGTGTTTTTACAAAACGGGGGTACAAATGATTTGTTGGTTTTTAGCAAGTGCCTTTGTTTTGTGCGAATTGTTGATTTTTACATCTCGGACTTCAGATATGCAACGGGGGAAACGTAGACATCACAATGGACGCCATTGTTTATATAATTATTTCTATATGATAGTATTAATTTATCACCCGATCCTGTAGATCTGTCTGTTCTGCAGACACAGACGGTGAAGCAGCTGGAAAAGAAGGATTTGTGAAGTTATGTGCAAGGTGGATACGACCAAAAATTCATTTCTGCTTTGAACAAATATGAAACCTCCGCCATCGATATGCAAAATTTTGGCACCTCTTTAATAATCTCATTAAAGAAGTGTACAATTTCAACAAACTTTTTCTTACATTCCTGGTTACACCGCTGAATTCATCAACACATTGAAATAATTTTATGTTCTCACGTAATAAAGATAACTAAAATTATGCATTCATTTATTGCAAATGAACAACTAGCTATACATAAGTTGCGTCGATCTAGAAATTACGGATGAAGAAAGGTTTGCAAATTTTATGACGCCCGAGCTTACCGTTCGGGAGCATTTAGTGAGAGTAACGTAGAGTTTTTGCTACTAAATTACAATAATACTATCTGCGGGGCGGTTAGAGAATTTAATTTTCTATCTGCATTATATACGGTGGCCGGAAACTAGTGGTGCAAGCGGCGAGCTACGGAACCTACATCATAAGACCACAAAAACTTTTTTTCGATCTGAAAATTTTGATATATTACATACCCGTCTACGAGTATGTATATTTTTATAAATTATTATTAATTAATTATGAATTGTTTTTGGATTTAATTTGTAGAACACAATTTTTTAAATTTTCTTTAGTTTAATGTAAACCAAATTTATTAATGTTAAAATTAAGTATTTGAGTTTTTATTATTGTGACAGCTGTTTTCAAACTGTTGGTAGGCCACATTGCTACGACGTACTTATATGATTTTATTTACTCCCACCCAATTTTAATGTTCACAGGGTTTTATTAATTAAGGTTATATTGGGATTATTCGTTCGTTTATTAATTCCGAATTGTAAATTAATTTTTTTAAAAGAAGAGAA
Organism: Halesus radiatus; assembly: GCA_022606495.2. Lineage (NCBI taxonomy): Eukaryota > Metazoa > Arthropoda > Insecta > Trichoptera > Limnephilidae > Halesus > Halesus radiatus. The sequence goes on along the minus strand of JAHDVE020009856.1, from coordinate 98,718 downwards.
AATAATTAAACTTTCTTTTTCTCGACAATTTTAGTTTTAGGAAACTATTGAAATCCAGTTTACGATTCGACACATTTTAAAATACAATAAACAGCTGACAAAAACGTAGCGACTGATTTTTTTTTTTTAATTTCACCTGTAAATTTCCAACGTCGGAATCGATTTACTCGAGAACGAAAGCTCAAATCAGAAAAAGTTATCAAAAACCTACTCCAAATATGATGTAGGTTCCCCAGTTTACCGCTTTTATCACGAGTTTCCGGACACCTTGTATGTGTCGAACTTTTTATGTTTATTTAGGAATCCATTTACAACTTTCAACGATAAATATGTCTGTCAATGTCTTACGGCTGGTTTGCCCCCACAGTGTATTTTCAATATAATAAATAATTTTTGATATGCTAATACGTATAGATATTCCATACAAAAGTCAACCGTCATCGAATACCCACATCAATTATTATTTTGTAGTGAAATAACGAACTAAATTCCATGCAAATGGGACTGCATACTTTTACAAGAACATCGATATTTTTTGTCTACCTTTAAAGCGCAAGGCGTTTTTTACTACTGCCGCCTACTTCAGTAGCTTTGCGTAAGAAGGTACTTGTTTTAAGGCTTATAGTCTTTCATTACTAACTCATCCATCTGTATTTTTTCCTTACTTGGCGTATTTTATCAACCCCAATGCTATATAAATCCTAAGAATACGACATAATATAATATTATGGACTATTTAATTTTAGGTTATATAATTTTTCAATGCTTTGTTTTATATATGTCACCAGAGTGGTATATACTCCCAGTATCGCCCTGGTGAAAGACCATCATTCAGAATCGAAACGTTGCTTGAAATAGCCTTTGCTCTGTATAGTGACCAGATTTGAATAGCCAGGTACTTCCTAGCCTTCCCCTTTCTCGTCCTGTTCCCTTCCCTGCTTCTTTCAGCCTCACAACATTCCCCAAATTGGTGTTGACATAGCTCCATTGGTTCCGGACAGTTGGAAGTTGGAAATCTTTCGATGGGTACTTAAATAATGTGTATTAAAACCATTAATTTTTTTATTATTATTTTGCTTAAATCAACTTAACCTACTTGTCTACGGTGTGTCACTCCTTTATAATAGTATTATGATGACCGGTCAGTAGCTGAGTTGGCACCGTGTTTGGGTCTCACCAAGGCGTCGTGAGTTAAGTGCTCCATTACGACACAAGCAATATCTTCCGCTTATTGTGATGGTAATAGGAGATTTTCAAATATTGTCAGGTTATTCGTAGCCAGGGAATATTTGTCTTAATAAATAAAAAAAGAAAAAAAGATGTCACTTGAATTTTATTACATTTTTTATACACTTTTAGCTAGTAAATTAATTGGTTATTCATCTTTTTAATCCCAATAAAGTTAACTTAAATCAGAGGTTCACAACCTTTTTGGGCCCATTGCCCACATTTCAAGTATGTGTATTTTTCATCTACGCCCCACCCCCTAAATATACAGGGTGTATCACTACGTACCCGACAGATTGTAACCAGCGATTCCTTTTCATATTTGAAGTAAAAAACGTGGATGTCATTTTGCTCTCTGATATATTTTTTCAAATAAATCACGCACTCCGTCTCCTCCTAGCAGCACCTTACACATGGAGTGCATATCACGTTATCCGTTGCAACGTGTGGCAGTGTGGTCAGTGTCGACGCGTCATAGAATTATTTTTAAAAATTTCATCGAACTGCTGTACGACAATGATATCTATATTTTTTACACCAAACCTGCTCAGGTATCGCTGTTTAAAATTTGTCGGGTAACCCTGCACAAACAAAATTTCGTCGCTTACCCCTACGAAACGAAACTCGTTAAAAATATCAATCATAGGACGTATAAAGAAAGCTCCGCAGGCGAAAATTTTACCAGTCCCAAGGACAAACCAATGATGATTCTTGTTAGGAAATATTTTTTTGTTGCGTAAAAACGGAAACCGTATGATTTCATCAAACGCAGATTACAAAAAACGCTCAAATTATCTACAGTGTTTGTAATAAAATAAGTGCACAAATTATGCGTGTTGCCCAAAATCATATAACATCGCCCCCAAAAAGCATAAATCGCCCACTGGCGGCGATATTGACCACATTGGGAATCCCTGACTTAATAAATATCACACTCCTATGAAAATCCAAGCTAACGCTAAATAATCTAAAAAATTCCCTTTGTAGTTCGAAATGGCCGAAACAATAGATAATAAATACAAGGGGAGATATGACATGGAAGCGTGCCGACTGTCAACAAACTGTGGACCAAACTACATGAACTTTCAAAGTGACAAATGGAAGTTATGCGTTTAGTGTATAGGTTGCGATTTTTAATAGCATGGTAAACTATGCTGGCGACATTTTAGTTTGCGCGGTTTTATACTTATAATGATTTACGATCCATCTCCGTTGTTTCCATTATCCGAGTTCTACAAATTTAACCATAAATGTCCTTAATTTTAAATCGAGTAACCGACGTATATATCAATTTGAAGAGTAGCTACGAATACCAGGAGTACAGAATGATAAGAGGGTTGGTATAAAGACAAACCTGCAGAGTAAAGGTAGTTGGCGGGCTCAGAGGCCAGTGTATGCGACTAGCGACTGACACATGGTGGACAGCTGTTGGTTGGGAACAACCTGCTCGTCCCGACTGCATACTGTTGCAATTATTTAATCCCCGGCTCAGGGGAATGCGTTTCTTCGACATAACTTACGATGCGCTATATAAGTCGGGTTTCTTTTCTATAAAAAAATGACTAACGTGACCCCAAGGTGTATGGGGGGGTCACATCTGTTGGATTTACTTAAAAAATAACTGTTTTAATTTTCGATAGGGTCTATTAAACTGTTATATTAGTGACAATTCAATTTTCATCGAGATTTCAACACAATTTTTTCGAAATCTTATTGAATAAACAAATATGATACAGATAATATTGTGGGCGTGTCTGTGTGCCCAATTTAAGACATTTTTTCCTCTTTTTTTGTAAAATTGATTAAATGTTTTCAAATACCTTATTTTATAAATGGACCTTTCCGGTGTCTAGGAGTTGAAAGGTCTTCTGTCCAGTGGGATCAAACAATATATATTATAACGCCTTGTCTTGCTTTTCTAATGTTAAATGGATATTTAAAAACTACATATCTCACGACGAGGCACACGTAGCAAGTTGTTGCGTTATTCTAGACAGGAGAAACATTTCATGACGCCAGTGCTCATTGTTCCAGAGTGTTTGCCATGTTGTTGAGATGCACACTGAGAGCATCGCATCATTAACTCCCTTTTATGGTATCATCTACATGTTTTCACACGCATTGATAATATGGACGTCGTGCGAACTTGTTTATACAAAATGCGACATTACGCTAATTAAATAACTATGTATTAATGGTGTTAAAACATTGTTCGTTTTTGACTCGGTACTGAAATGAACTGTCAACTGTTTGTTTACACCCTTCAACAGTTTATTACGTGTGTATCGTTCACTCATGAGAACTCGCTTTATGGTTGAATTACGCTGTTATTAATTTAACGATTCAATGCAATAAAAATGGCCGCGGTAGCAACTGACAATGTTTTTTTTTTTTAATTTTAACTTGTTGAAAACAGTTAGACTTTTATGAGGCTTCTGTATAGCTAGCATTACACGATACTTATTTTCATACCGATCCCCATATGGAAACCATATCGGGATGAAATGGAAAATCTTTTCTTTACACGATCATTATTTTTATACCTACGATTTCATACAGATTTGCAGATATAGTTGCTATTAGAAGAAATAATATTTTGGGTATAAAGTACTTAGTCGTCATAAAAAGGCAACATAATCATAGACCATCATGGAAGTATCTGTCATAAAATCGATTGCTTCAAGGAAAATAGCCGTAACTCAAAATTCAAAATTCTGGGAGTCGTGAATTAGTAATATATTGAACAAAATTAAAGAGGTCAGAAAATGCATTATACGTAAAAATAAACACTCACCTAAGAATATGAACACGATTTTAAACATTGAAATAGTTCTCCTTCTAAATTACTTGAAGTAAGTTACTGCCTTCTTTCTTGGAGCAGACGAAATGTCACATTAACAAAATATACGCGAATTTCACATTACTAAACAGAAACACATGTCACAATCGGTAATAAACACAGTCTAGTCTATCTGTAATCTCTTTAACAATATTAAATATATTCCCAAATAAACACGCAACATTTCCACATAATTCGTAAAATAATATTTACGTAAAACAATGACACCTGTCAAATATTGGGCGCCAAACTGGATGAAAATCGGTATAAAAAAATAGCTAGTCTTATTTTCCATACCGGATCAATATGGAAAGACGATGTGAATGGAATCTGTACGAAAAATAGTATCGTGTAAAACGCACATAATTCTCACCAAACTTGACCATACTGTGATTGGTATCGACTCTAAAATGTTTTAGATTTTAAATCACTTAAGCTCGGTTGTTTCGTTCGTGGTCAAAATGTAAAATCAGTGGTTAAAATATAAAATCATTTATTAGATGTTTGATCGAGAGTTACCACCGCTTGTCATTCAAAAATAGTTTTTTTTTATTCCAAACTGTTATAGTAGTTGAAGGTTTAATGTTAGAACGGAGTTTAAAATATGAAGCTTTCGCTAAATTACCAAATAATATTAATACCCAAGCCTTTCTTATATAGCTTTGTACTAAATAACATGGCGTTTCACATAAAATATTCCAACCTTCCTCTTTCCCCTTTCATTTCCCTCCCCATTTTCGTCAGCCTCACAACATATCCCAATAATGGATTCCAATTCAGCTTCGAGCAGTTGGGATCCTTGTGCAGTTTTCTCATATAAAGACATATTTCAGACCTGAATTAAAACTGACAGGATTAAAACATATGTGATGTTTTTTAACACCCTATAGAAATATTTTTTCTTCTTTTTACAATGCTTTAGAAGTTATTGCTACTTTGATTTGAAAGACCATTCTCTAAGGACGTGTTTCACTTAAAATGATAAATCATAGCACCTACACTGTACACACAAAATAGAACATTTTATTAATTTAAACGAACTTAAAGGGCGCGGATGTCTAGATCAAACTCAAAAATTACGTTTTATAAAATAAACATGGCTACCGCCCGAACGATTAGCTTCGGAAATTGGACGAAAAAAATAGCGCGCCCGGCAAGTAATGCCAGCAATTGAAATACAAAAATCATAATTTTTTTTCGCTCTAGAAAAAAATCTGGAATCTATATTTTTTCAAATATACGTACGCTATGAAAGCGTTAAAAAAACCGAAGCTTTCGCTGCATCACGATGGAACAAACGGGTCTTGCAATGATCGTGCATTTAAAAAAATATTTATTTATATATTACATTATAACTTGAAAAACAATAAATATATTTTTGCCGCAGAGAGATTCGTTGTTATCACTCTTTCTGATACATGCATCATTTATGAGAAACAGGTATAAGCTACAGCGAGGCCACCAGCGTTACGCCATTTTTATACGGTTTATTGACTATAATTTCGAAATGATTTTGTATTAATAATGGTGTATTATTGTGTTGCAGATATCCCGGCGCAGGTGCCGCCTCTTACCCCGGGAACCAACAAGAAGATGACCGAGGCCCTGAAGGCCTCTTTCGCATCCTGGGAAAAGGAGCAGGTCCGCCTTAATATCACCAAAGGTAGGTCACCCCACAAAATACGCCAATTCACATTTAAAGTCCTAAAGAAATTAAGAATAATATGGAATCGTGTCGAATCTCGTCGAGCTACCACTAAACTGCACGAACTAACAAAGTGGCGGAGCCAATGAAAGTCATCCGTTTGGTGTGTGGGTAGAAACAAAGGCGGGATGTATTTCTGTGCGTAGATCCGATTTGCAGTTAATACCTGAGGGTGAACGATGTTGTCGACACTTTTGTGCACGCGGTTTCCTACTAATAATGGTTCATGGCCCATTCACCTTGTTTCTATTATATTTTGTGGAAAAAAATACTGAATATTTATTTTCTATCTGTGCAATTTTGAAATAAATTTTCTTTACCCATTTTCCGCAGTAAAAATGCGTTTAAATTCAAACTGCGAATTGTCTTCTCGGATCAGTGTAGCGAGTGGAGGGCCTAGTTAGTAAAGACTTCTGAGGGAAGCCTCATGGGTGTAAATGGTCTATATAATTTTCTTCCCGTGTAAAGTTGGTTAATTTGTCATCAGATTGTTTTGAAACAATTGAAAACTTAATCGACATATTGTAATAGTAGGTTGTTATTTTGTCACCTCCACTTCTGCACTGTAATAACGGCCATGCGCGGATGATGCCACATTAACCCTTGCAATACTTTTAATCCGAAGGACCAGTTCCAAAATTATGTCACTAATATCGATAATTTGGACCAAATTAGGCATCCGCCAAACCCGATACATAGTAGGTATTTTTTAATATATGAACTATGGGTCCATGGAACAAAAGTTAGGTAGGCTTAAATTGGAATAAAGGTAAGGAAGGAATAGAAAACTCACCCCGTTGCAGTTCCACCACCGAGTAGAATCCAGGTAGTGTAGATATCACTTCCCAGTGGGAATTTATATAAAAGTTCATACACGATATACGATTTTCTGTGTACATATACATTCGTCCCGGACGAGATATATATTTCTACTGGTGATTGGAAGGTATTATCGTAGAAATGAAATTACCTTCATCTTTTTGTGACTTTTCTTCCGGCCGGTGACATTTACAAGGAAAGGTAAATTAGGGTACGGGATTTAATATTGAGGTTTTTCCATCCATCGTGACTAGGCGAAAATCTAGATATATTTACTATAGATATGGCGCGAACAGTGATGTCTCCAGATTATTGCTTCTTCATCTTCTGACGCCCTCTCCTATCGGAGGCTGGCTATCACCAGGTCAGGCTTTACCTTGCAGACTCCAGTCCCAACAACTCAATAGAAGTGCACTCTTACCAGTCACTTTGTCTTCCTCTTCTGCTATAACGGTGATTTTTAACATTTATATTCTTAAAATGATGGATTATTATTAAATGCATTCCTCCATTATGCCAACCACAATATTACATCCGCTGTCTGTTAAAATATTAGATTGTTTCCAACGATTAATTCTACTTGATTTCTTTCCGATTTCTTCTCGATTTCATTATTCATCTATATTCATATTCATATATATTCATCCATGTTTGATATCGCTTGTTCGTGCACACATATTTGAAGCTAGCTAAATCGGTGTTCAAAAGGATAAATCATATTATTTATCAATAACTGAAGTGTTACTCATAGTAAAACGTAGATGAAAACGGTCATATTAAAACAAGAGTTGTAAGCAAAAGCGTCAGATATAAATAAATATACGTAGTACGATTTCCCATCAATTAACAAGAATAAAGCTGTTTCTACTCCTAGTACAGTTTTATTTTTAATGAATCTGGAGGGATGAGAAAATTTATTGAGCGCCAAATTACTGGCCAGATATCGAGTATTAAAGTGGACGCCAGTGGCACTAGCACTGAACTGATATTTCCTAGAAGCGTGATCTATACCGAATTGAAAGAAATCCGCTGTCGCCAATTTGCATAAGATGCTAATGAATATCTATTAATTAAAAATAATAATTTAGGTATTTAAATTTTTTTATGATTTTCACCAGAAGTAAGGAAATCGTGATTACTTCTGCCACACGCACACGCCCTTAATACACTTCTATCTGTTTTTTCTCTTCGGTGGGCACAAGCCTCGGCCACGCCAACAGCTGCAACATTATTGGATTTATAGCTTGTACAATTTGCATTTTGCGTATTTTTATATCACCTTTGATCTCACTGCCATCTGCACCTTATTCTTATTGCTGACTTGATGCCTGAAAGCTTTTATTATGTCAAATTCATTTTTAAAGATTTCATATCTAAGCTCGGTCAATTATGATACAAATATAATATTATAGGTATACAGAATTTTAAAACGTTAACACGACAAAATTAATATGATTTTTTTAGTTCTTTTGACATTTAATACTGTTATTTCTGTCTGTTTCTTTGAGATGTTGCTAGCTAAGCTTGTTACTGGAAACTCGTTAAAACAGCAGGAGCTTGTCCTTCAAAACAGCTTTTTCTATTCTAATATAATTAATTAGATTGAAGACAAAACCCTTTTTAAGTTTCATAACTCCCTAGACTTTACGAGATTTTCGCTTTTTCGACTTTTTTGTCCCCTCAAGGGAAATTTCCCCTTTTCTAATAATATTCATTGACATTGTTTCAAAACTATCTCGAAGGTATAAAATCGTTCAGTTGTAATTAAGTTGTAGTACTTATGCGTTCTATAAATTTCCTTGGAAAGGAAAATATATTCAACATTCACGAGCGGTATATAAGTATGATTCTTGCCACAATGTATAACTGCATATCTTATATAGTAAGGTGGTAATAATGTCGACCATATTGTTCGCCTTTTTATTTTCCTCGCCGCTTACTACCCCGCAATGCCCCCTGAATCTTCCACCACCCAATATGAGAGTTACCGCTCTCGCGTGAAACATGGATCTAGGAATGGTGTTTACTGTTTACATTTAAACGTTTTTTTTCTCATATTCTGATGAAGCTGCACAAAAAAAAAACAATCATTTTTCATATTCGACGAAAAAATTTCTCCGTTTACCGGCGAGTTTAATTGCGTCAATTGTACGTGGTTTTAGTGAGATAAACCCGGGGTCAACAGGAAGTAAACCGTTGTCCGGACACACGAGGCCCGATGCCCGTTGCCCGTTGCCCGCTGCCACCGCCTCATGCTCGGTGGTCGCAACTCTCATTAGGTGATCAGCTCGGCTCAGATGGACATGTGCTAGAGATGTTGAATTCAGATCGAGTCTATCTACGCGAAATAACACCGGGAACATTGGGTCATTGATTCTTGTGTTGTTTATTTGTTTTCATTTTGTATATCAATTTATTTTGCCTCTCAATTTTCAACACTCCTTTTCGACGTCTTTTTTAGAGATACGTAATATTATAAATTGGAAACTCCTGAGAAACAAAAGACTGTTTATTTTTAAAATTAATTTAAAAATTTGATATAAGCCTTGTAACTAACTACTTTACTACACTTACTGTGTAGATACGTAAAGTAAAACATGTTTTTTAATAAGATTTAAAAGTTGTAGTACAATTTTAAATTGTTTTTTTTTTTAAGTATTCTAAGATTTAATCGAAGATAATAATAAGATTCAATTGAATCGCAAATAAATCGAAAGCGAACCTACGCTGCCCTAATAATGTATATATATTTTAAAACGAATAATATTTTTAAATTTCTTATTTATTGGTTGTCTTTTCTTTTCACATTTTATTTATTTTAATTGTAAAATTATCATACTGATATGAGGTTTCTATAGTAACATTTATTTAAAAAAAAAGCTCAATAGTATCATTAAAAACTCATTTTGTTAAAAAATGGACTTACGTAAATTACTAATTCGGGTGAGGATATGATGTCTCTTATTATTTTTTAAAGTAAACTAAATATTTCAAGTGAAATGTCATTACTAATTTGGATTCTGTGGGTTAATTAGAAGACACGTTGTGGAACCAGGAGATATAGCCGAATACCCATTCCAACCCTGGTGGACTTAACTAAAGGAATTGGGTTTCTGTTGAGGTTATTACTTGACAGTAGTAATCCAATCAAAAACACGGGAGATATCACAATTCACTGAGTGCGTTTAGCCCTTATGGACCGTCTCCTTATCAATAGTAATAGTACCAGTTTATTCTCTATATTCTCGATAATAGCACTACGATCCGAGATGGGTATCTTAACATCGAAACCCCGTTTACCCTTCATAGAAAGGTCGCGATTGAATTGTATTATTGTACGTATTAAGAATGCCGGAAGACCGAATTGCACTGAAAATCACGTTTGCGATTCCAGTGGGCCGCCCCATATAGTTGTGACTCCAGAGACGGAGGCAAGGACACTTGAAGCGCTTCGTCGAGGCAATGAGTTCCCGATCAAAATAGGACAATGTGGAAGAAAGTGAGATCAGATAATTACGTATTACATTCTCTCGCAGTTAAAATATTATATAATAAAGTAAACCGGGAAACTCGCTCGTGTCAAAGCTTCATGTTACAACGCGGGTAGGAACTATTTTACGCAATAGTGATGAAACAGAATGCCTCGAGTGGTTAAGGAAAGCGAGTGAACGACAATTAGCTTTCCTAAGGAGTTTATTAGACGCTTCCTGCCGCATCGTTTAAGGTAAATTACATCCTCAGGGCACTTAACTCACCACTAACTAGCGTGTACACGATTTAGGAGCAAATAATGAAAGTGTTTTATTCAGTTATTTGTCGCGCCCGCACGACAAACCGATTAAGTGATTGTGATTACCTTCATAACGAATTATTTGAACTTATGCAAACTTTTGGGGGTAAATTATAATTTAATTTAATTTAAAAAGTATACAATGGCGGTGCACTCCCAAGAGTTAATAAACTCATTGCATTTACCCTAATGTATTTTGAAAGGGGAGCGTTTCTAAGTTTCTATAAGTTCTGCTGTTGCACACAGGGTTATAATACGTTTTTCTAATTGTAATACCTTCAGTATATTACGTAAACCTGTTTGCATGTCTCAAGTAGCCAGACATCTCGAACAGTGAGCTCTGACATTATGAAATTTGCGCATATTTTTCATTTGAAATTTCTAGACCAACGCATCAATTTTAACCTCACTGCTTCATTTCCATTATGAGCTATTGAACTTTTAAATATTTTAAAATTGTTAAATAAGATATGAATGTTGAAACTAAAAGCCGTTTAGCAATTAAGTACTAATAAGTTAATTTACTAACCATCACGTCATTTTCCGATAGGGGTAGGCTAAGAGGATAGACCGCCACACAACTCTTTATCGGGCCAAACTCCTTGCTTCATTCACATTCATATATCGTCTCATACAAACTCTCCTGTTATTCGGACTCTTATCCATGACCTGATTTTATTCTTGTTGATTCACTTGATCGTGTCATGTCTTCCTCGAGCATCTACAATTAATTTCGTGTCATATGGTATATTCTCCTTACCCAAACCATTTAACGTCCCTTTCTTAATCTTGACCATTACGTTTACACCAACCTCGCATTCTTTTCGGATCTCCTCATTTTTAACATTATGTTTAATCAGTATATGTCTATATATCCAATAATATTATTAAAATGTTCCCAAACGATATATGTATGTATCTGATATCGAAAATCGACTCGTATTTTTTTAGCATTGGAATTCAACGAATACAATATAAAAAGCATTCATACTACAAGTGACTAGTTTATTAAATATAAAGTCATATTTTGATCCAATTCGCCGTGAAATTCTATCAGTCGCGTTTGAAATTCGTTCGTAAATAGATTTAGTTGGATTTCCCCCTCCAACTTCCCGCCATTTTACGGCAGGGGGTTCATATCCGGTCTTCACAATGGCCATATCTTTTTTTTTACACTTTTCATGTTATTCATTATTGAAAATCACTGAATAGAACGCGTCCTCGCTTCCGGTCGACCTGGACGCCATATTTCTCTGTAGTCTTTGATTGTGAGTAAAAAAAAAATGAATTTCAGGGTAATTTTGTGTAGGTACCTTCCCACATTTGAACCATACAAAGGGCCTGAACTATTATCAGATTGTGATAACAGATAGGATTAATATTTTACAGAAACCCACTGATCATTAATGATTTTAAACAATATATAGGTACCAGTGGCGTGCAGTTCATAAAGTAGTGCCTACCTTAGGAACAATAAGTATATATCGTATTGTAATTTTTTTTTGTATCGTGCCAGGGAACATTTCTCCCTCTTCCTGTGTCAATTGTGGTTAGAGGTGCATAAATGTGGAGATAATCTTCTCTACCCAGTGAGCGGGCTTCTCATTGCTACTGTAGTGCTTTTATTTATTTTTATTTCAAAGAATTGTAAACTGTGTTTTATGTGCTAGCGGCACTTGTTGATGGCAATCTTATATTTAAGCCCGCCCACTAAGGTAGTGGAGGGTACGAAAAAAAATGGGTGTAAAAATAAAATAACAGTAAAAAAAACGACTTATTAATTACAGGTAAAATTTTCGATTAGTTTTTTATAACTCATATTATCAAAATTTGTACCATAATAAAATGTTTCTACTTTAATTTATTTGTTGTTTTGGAACATTTATAGAGTATTAACAATATCATATTTATAAATTTTGCAATAGAAAGTGGATAAGTGTTAATAATCAAGTTAAAAATGAATGATACATACTTTTACCAATACATAATATTTCATGTATACACTGTCTTCCCCAAAATAGTATTTTCAGGTTTATTAAATTACGCAAATCACTCAAAGATTTACCTGGCTATATCACATATAAAATGACATTCTCAAATATTCAACGCACAATAAAGTTTATACGCGAACTTCTACCTTTAGTCATAGAGCAATGCACGCCACTGATACTTGTCGATATGGTCCTGCCGCTCAGAGCTATAATAGTGAGGCCTTTCATTTTGTTACATGTGTCGTTTATGAGTGAGGGAAAGATTACAACGGAGCTATGATATACTTGCATACGTCATAATCATATTGAATTAAGAACATATAATTTCGACTTCATATTTCGCAACCCGATTTATGCAATGTATTATTTTCATAATTTAATTAGCAATTTCTTGTAATTACCACAATGAACGTCATTATTGATATTTTAACACGCACACAATTGCCTTAAATGTGCTTTAAAGGGTACAAAGTAGTTGAGTATTATAAATGACATGAATCAGAAAATACTGTACCATTTTTACTCTTAGTTAATATTTTACTAGCCAGTTCTCATACGAACCGCCTTGCTGTACCGCAATGAGGCTCCGTTTGTCTTATATAAATAAGACTTCAGTCTTTGGGCGGCGTACTTCACAAGGATTGTCGGTAAAGATGAAAGCGCAGAGGTGTGATCACAGAGATGTATATTGGAAGAAAATGCCATTTAAAATCGAATAGTGTTAGTTCTTATTTTTACCCGTGGACTACGTCATGCGGATCCCGTTTGGTATTCTTCTTTCACACTTACGCACGATGCGAAAATGCATTGTATGTTTTCTTCAATGAATTTTCCGACGGAAAAAAATAATTATTTTTCATAACATACGGTACATAGAGATGAAAGAGTTCAGATTATATTTAAACTTTAAAGTATGTTAATTGCTTTTATAATATTAACGCCATGCATGCTTCATATTTTTGCCCTAGATTATTATCCAGTATGTCTGCGTACTGTTAATTAAACGACAAACGTTTCCCCTGTATATATTAAATAATCAATAAGATTTATATCACCCCTAGTTTTCCCAAAACTATTTAAATGCATTTAAATAGTTTCATATTCTGGAATGCCTCAAAGCACCCACTTAGGTCCTCTGCTATTAGAAAAACTAAATTTGAATTTAATCGATACTTCGAATATGTTTTCACAATTACCTTAAGTTGTGTGCCTTCTTACTGATATAATTTTGCCACAATCCGATAATGCCAACACGTATTTGAGTTTGAGTATGTTTGTCCACATTAACAAGTCTCTAAACTGTCCTGCCCCATTATGTGGCCCAGTGTTTGCTCGAATCACGGCTTCAAATATTGACACTTCGAATAACTTGGGCGTGGGGCCAGTCGTTCATTAAGAAAAAAATATACTATCTTATCTCGGATGTGTCCAGAGCGATTTACACACGTACTTACGTATGTATCTATGTATTGAACATACCTATATAATTACTATTATGTCATAATTTTTAAAGCAAGTTTAATTCGTCAAAGCGACCATTGTTGGCATGTGTTATCTAAAAACGCACTGTTCATAATACACTACGGGAGGCTTCCTCACTTCACTTTCATGTATTCACTTCCAAATTGCGTGTTGTTACCTTAGCTGCCAGCGAAAGTCTTTCCAATGTATTCTTAATTAGTTTTTCACAGTAAAGGAGATAAACTGATCTGATCTCAAACGTTATACAAACAAATCATATATTTCATCTTTTCTGTTCTCATATTGTTAGTATACCCGTCTTACATGCTCTTTGAAACTAGCCTCTAGCATCCATGGGCCTAAAACAATATTCTTTCAAGTCAAAATATCTAACAAGTTTTGAGCGAAAAAAACAAACACTGAACGCACATTTGTAAGCGGAAACGGAGATAGAAATCGGGATTTGTTCACCTTTTTGACCGGCTTTTGTTTATTTGAATTTCCAATCGGCACGCGATTGTTTCTCTTTCAGAGTACATTTTTCCCGTCCATATAAATTATATCGGGGTATTAATGTCCGATTTAGTTTAAATCCTACTATTGGAATCTTTGAATATTTAATTTGAACATGTCCATGGGGAAGTCGGGGGACTGTCGGATCAAGCGACCAGCTTATTTAACATGGGGTTAATTAGACCTGGCGGGGTAACGTAAACATGTCATTTAAATTTTATTTTCCAGTAGGATAGATGAAAGGACGTTAATGACATCGTCGTTTCGGATCAATAAATAAGGCTTTGTTTTTTTTTTATTCAATAAACCGATGTTGATTTCATTTTTATGTTTTTCGGAAATTCAAATTGTAAGTATTCAAAATAGTATGTACTAACCATGTATTTTTAACTCAATAAAATTTGTATTTCTTAGACTGAACAGCTGTTGGAAATATTTTAAAAATAGATAATATATTCGCTACCACCTGCAAAAAGACACCACCAGCATAATTTAATATCTACATATTATACTAACTCAATTCATATTCAACTATTTTTTATAAAGTTTTACTGCCTAACTTCGCCCTAGTTTTAAATTGAACAATATAACCCAAAATGGGATATGCTCCAAATTTTTCACGTATTTAAAAGTTCCAAAGCGCACGATGAAATTGACGTTGCTCCATTGATGCATTCTAAACATTGTTGCGTTGATCTTGAAAGGTGAGCAAATTTCATAACATTAGAGCTCACTGTTCGAGTAATTTTGTTGCTTCGAAAATAGTATTGCGATTAATTTGTGCCTTACGCTCCCAACCTAATAATGAAACGAAATTTGAAAATCGTTTTTCTCAATTTCGTCATTTTTTCCGGAATCACGAAAAGCAAGCATATTTTTTTCATGTAAATGAAAATAAAACGAATATACTCGATCAAATCCATTTCCATGTTAAGAATCAATGAAAACGCAATGTTCCGATCGCGATGGGTTTATCTCCGGTCTGCGGATTGAACTCGGCCGAATAATATTTCCAATCTCCAGCTGTTTCAGTGTGTGGAAATTGAGAAATAGTTGCATTACAATTCTTCGTCGAACAAATCTTATTCGGGGATGTGAGGGAGCGAAGTATTCTTGCGCAGGAAATTACTCCCTCGATGTGAAAAACTGAGTGCCAATTAGTCCTCATGGATGCTGTGAAAAGACGTGTTCAAAATGCGTTTCCATATTTGAATGGGAACATCTCTGTGAACATCTGTCTGTATCTCGTGAACGGTGAGCTCTGGTGTCATGATAATTATAACACGTTTTTCTGTATGGAAATTCCTTTTCAAAGCAACTGTTTTCAGGCCACTACGTCACTCCTATCATGAGCTGAAGAGTTTTAAAATATATTTTGTCCCAGAATAAGATGAGACGTCATATTGCTAAATAAATAACAAACAAAACAAACAAAATATATTTTGAAAAGGAGGGGGATGTCGGTATCTCAAATCAATTTTTTATTGTTTTACAGACATTACTGGGTAATTTTAAGACATTTTTAGGGCAATATTTCACGAGTCTCCGTGGTTGAGTGGTTGCTATCCTTGGCTAGGAATCCCGAGGTCACGAGTTCAAATCCCGGCGTGCGCAAGTAAATTTTATTTGATTAAATTGTTATATTTCACCATTTTTTAATTAAAAGTAATATGTAGTATATTTGCCGCACCTTCCAGAGTGGTAGATACTGCCAAAATCGCCCTGGTGAAAGACCACCATTCAGAATCGAAACGTTTCTTGAACTGGGTTTAGCCGTATTTGGTGATTAGATCTGAATTTCCGGGTACTTCCCCACTTTCCTTCTTCTCCAGCTCTTTCCCCTCCTCAATATCTTCAGCTTCACAACATACCCCAATTGGGGATGCCATAGTCTCACTCGCTGCGGTTGGGTTGACGGTTGGGAGTAGTTGGGACTCTTTTGTGGTATCACATGAAAAATAAAAGAATTTTATTAATGGCTACAATTTTACAGTATTATTTTTTTTTTAAATTGCTTATATTTTGCATAGTTATTTTGAATTTATTTGGTCTAGTCTTGTTCTTTGCGTGTCAGTCAAATTTGCCTTCCTGTCGGGATGATTGGACTAGTTACAATCATTATAAAATTATCGGCCGTCTCCGTGAAATATTTTCTCTTTAATTACCGAGAAATCATTCTTTATCGCCTCATAATTGCACGTCTGCTTACTCGAAGCCATTACAATAATTGGAGGAATTCACTGGGTTTTCTCGTAGTTTAAATTTTAAAGGTCTTTCTAAGGAGAGAACATTTTGATTCACTCTACAAAATTAATAGGCAAATATGATAAATTCGTTGTTACCTCAAATGGAACACAAGGACAGGTTTAGAGAGGCAGGACCGTAGGGTAGGTACTTGCTAAGACATATTATACGCATATAAGTGACATGCTAGGATTTTTCAATCGTGCTGCGTCAGTAACAGTAATAACTATTAGTAAGCTCTATCCTCCCCGTTTATCCTTTAATTGAGCTGGGAGCCTAATTTTCATAGCTAGCTCGTTAGCACCTAAATTTCACTCATTGCGTCATTGTGTGAAGCCTATTAAGTAATTTTAGTTTGAAATGGTTTTAGTTGTGCAGCAACGGGCGGTCCGTTTGATAGATTCGCCTATCTTAACAAACGCACTGCAATCTTTGGAGCACGGACGTCAGGTGGGGATGCTGTCCTTGTTTTACCGGTATTTTAATGGAAGATGATCCGAGGAACAAGGTTGATTTTTTCACATGAGAACGGGTCGCTTTTACGACTCGTTTTCGTGTTCAACAGCCCAGCTGTGGAATGATCTGCCGGCCTCTATATTTCCTCCATCCTACAACAAGTTCACTCTTTCCTATCCTCTAAAAGACCCTCCACACAGCATCCCCAAAGATGATATACGCCTTGAGGGAAACTATTTTCCTCAGGGCCTCCTGTGTGGAGTTACTGTAAAAAAAGTCGTATTTGGTGACAAGATCTGAATAGTCAGGTACTTCCTCACCTACTTCTTCCCCATGTCCTTCCCCTCCCCATTACCTTCAGCATCACAACATACCCCGAATGGGGATACCGTAGTCTCTCTGGCTCCGGAAGTTTGGGTTCAGTTAAAAAAACGTTATTTTCTAGCTTTGAGCGCCCTAGAGGTAATATTTCACGTAAATGGCGCTTTATATATTAACCAAGTAATATTATTATTTAAGTGACGAGGCGCGTGCATGTATCTATTTGCATAAATGTACTCGGATTGTGCATGATTACAAAATGATTTTTTTAATCAAAATGTATTTCATCAAAATCTAATAACGTGTACTCAAAGGGACTAATATAACGCGTCATGCATCATCGTTGTATCACCCGCGATGAGTTCTCAGAAAACCATGCATCGGAAAATTGCCATAATCGAATTAATATGTACATACAGCCGATTCGCTGGAGGGTGACGGGGGTTTATTACTTTCCGATGCTGTGGCAACGCTGGCCGTTTTACGATTTCAAAATATCCGTGCTACTTTGATATGTGCCGCAATTAATCGATTCGGCACATCCAATTCATTTAGATAATTTAAAGATACATGCTAAACGTATGTAGGTGAGTCATCGGAGCTTAAGTTTTCAGCTTCCGTAAAGTAGGAGACGATATCACTCGATTATTTGCTTTTATTTTTTCCGCGATTCTACACCTTGAGCACGGTATTCTACAGGGTTCTAATCGTGACCCCATCTAAAAACATCTAATCATAATACTATAAGGTACCAACGTGCATAATTTAAAATACCGTACCTAGTTGAGATTTGTGTAGTGTTGCCGTGTAACGGCGTTAATTAATGTTTAATTAGCTTAACTTTTCAGCTTCCGTAAAGTAGGAGACTTGGATACGGTATCACTTGATAATTTGCCTTTATTTTTTCCGCGATTCTTCACCTTGAGCACGGTATTCCACAGGGTTCTGATCGAGACCCCATCTAATTATAATACTATGTAGGTACCTAAATGCATAATTTAAAATACAGTAACTAATTGAGATTTGTGTAGTGTTACCGTGTAACGGCGTTAATTAATGTTTAATTGAAAATGATGACGATATTGCACTAGGTTAAGACAGCTCGACCAAGCATACATTATGCCATCTTTTGATTACAATTTTCACTATTGTGACGCCTTTGTTGTTTTGAAATCCGTTCCGATCCACTTTCGCGTCCACAATGAAGAAACATCCACAATATTTTTTGACTTGCCCTATAATAATATTTCTTTATCTGGCTCGTAGATGTGCAGCAACGTAGCCGAAATTGCTCTCGGATGATTTAGGTTGTTGATAACACGGTTTCACTTTTAACTTTTAAAGATTCGCTCCTAACGATCCAAGAGTGCTTTAATTGTTTGTCCTGTGTCCATTGTTCTGGTTCCAGACCGCTGGTTTCCCGCGCTAACGCAATAAACTAAAAGCAGTTTTTGAGTTATTCTTACATTCGCCATGGCTCCTTTGTTGTTGTGTTAGGAACATTTTATACGCCAGTAGTTACAGAAAATGCCAGTATTCTTGGAAATGATCACATTTATTCGAACCCGCTGTATGATAATCATTTATTTAAATGCGAATACTGAAGATAAGAACGCTGCTAACTAATTACGCGACTGTATTTATCACTGTCTTTCCTCGACAAAGTTGTAAATTTATACCACAACTGTATTATGTGATGTTATTCCACTAGGGAGTGGGCAGAAATATTTGAGAGTTTATTTCAAAATTATCTTTATAGTTGTACCAATTGATTTTGACTCCTCAATTCCAATTAATTCTGCTTTTCCAACAGTTCAAAACCTTTATCTAAATCCATTGTCTCTAACATGGAACATTTTCTAAAACTCCCAGTCATTCAGTCTTGCATTCGGTCCTATCACAACAGGCCAGCGAGGACGGTGTTCCGTGTTCAATGATGCCTCAGTCAGCCCCCTACAAGCTCAGTCCTCTCAGTGTGAGAGTGTGGAGTATGTTCTGTGTTGTGTGGTAATGGCTCGCTGTATTGTGTATTGCAGCGTCTCGCCCGAGCGCCCCGGCCTTGGTACTCCGCTGCGCTGTGTTGAAAACGAACCGAAATTAGGGAGATTCTCTAGCAAACCGTACATACGTATTATGTACATGTGTGTGCCCGTTAAGTTAGGCAATAACTTGTATGGAAAATATACAATATTAAATTCGCTGTACTCACCTCGCCGTTCCGATATTGCGTTATGATTAATGGGTTTGCGTCGCTTTTCGCAATGTTTTCTAACGTTTACGTTGCGCATGTCATAACAGGCAGAGGGACGGTTTTCATTTTTGCAATTCAAATGTTACGCGATTTTCACAATTGTTGTAGCTACGTTGTTATGGCAAATGTTTGAATTTCAAGGTTCAGACAATTCTTATTACTTTCAACTTAGTATGTAAGTAATTAAACATGCTCCTTGAATTTGCATAAATATGTAATATATAGACATCTCGAATCTTAACAATGGATTTGATCCCACGTTATTCTGTTTTGCTCTTGCTGGCCGCTTCTCCGTGTATCCTAATTCCAACTCGATTTTATTTTCATCTCATGGTCGACCGGTCAGTATCGTGTCCCTTTTATTTGTTGAAATGAAATGCGGATTTTTTGTCCCAGGTACAGGCCAATCGAATCAGAAGTAGAGAAATAAACATTAACAATCAACACGATAGAAGGCAGGTATTAAAGTTGAGTCAAGATTCGGACAGATGTGAACTAATTCATTTATAAAATTAAACGTTTCCTTTTTTCCAGATCCTCGACAATGGACGGAGGCGCACGTTGCGCACTGGCTATGCTGGGCCACGCGGGAGTTCTCTCTGGAGGGAGTGACCTTCACCTCTTTCCGCATGAGGGGGAGGGACATCTGCGCCATGGGCCGAGAGGCCTTCGTTGCCAGGGCGCCTGCCTTCATGGGAGATATCCTGTGGGAGCATTTGGAGATTCTGCAAAAGGGTATGTACCAACCTAAACATCAGATCTCATTGATCAGTATGGTGCTACCGCTGAGAGCTTCATTATATTTCTGATACTCGCGGAGAGGTTATAACGGAGGTATCAGCGGTATTCCATTAATTGAAATTCTTCCCACTAATCGTTGGTTCCTCCAGACGTAGAGAAGGAGCGCTCCCTACTGGAGAACGTGCACCCGGACATGTACGAGAGCAGCGTGTGCATCCCCGACCTGGCCGAGTACCTGGGCGGCTCGCCCTCCGCGCCCGCCCCCGCACCCGCCTCAACGATATCGCACCCCTACCACCCCGCCCACAATGGTGAGTCTCTTATCTTATTATCTCATGGAAATATATATAGTTTTGCTCTAGGTACCTTTGTCAGAATACACTAGTGCGTGTTTCACGCTCATAACGCGAAGCTTCAGCGGGCGATACTGATAATCTAATAAGAAAATCCCTTGAAAGTTTTTCAAGCAGAGCATTTGAATTTGTAATTATTCAAAAATATTGGTAAATATATATAACAAAAATAATATGAAACCAGCTTTACTTTTTATTTCTACGTTCAAAATTCTTACGCATGTCAATTGTAAACACGTATTCGCATTACATGTAGAAGATGGGGGTAGATTACTAGGTAATGATAATTTATCATTAATAGTGCTAGGCTATTTCATATTGTCCCATTTTTTGTGAAATATCACCTCAAAGGCATTTTCAGTAATAGCTTAAAGCTGTAGTTAAATTAACCTTTCGTGGGTTTTATCAAATATTAATTATTGGAAGGAACACGATAAATATACGAGGTAGATACTTAGTTACCAAACCTGTACCTTTAATATAAGTTGGTAGTCAACTATCATTTACTCAAATTTAAAACCCGACTCGTAAACCCATGTATTATTGTACTCGTATTTACTGAACAAATACTCGTACGTCATGTTAAGTAGTCCCTCGGTTGATTCAATCTAGAATATGCTCCTTCGTTTGAAGGATCTCTTGAAACAACAAGCTCTGAGAGCCCACTGCCTCTGGACAACTCACAACTCACTACTTCAGTGAAGATAATTCCACCAGATTGGAGTTAAGTAGAGATAATTCGTTTAAACGTTGTTTTGTACGACGAACCGTGGCTTTGCTTTGACGTCGATTGTCACTGAATTGGGCGGGGAACCACTTGCTGGGTCCATTGTACGACTAATTGTATCGAGGGAATATCACCGTCTCATTCTCGCAGAGCTCTCGTGATTTTATGTAAATAATACACCCTTTGCATGATTCGTGTTGAGAAAATACTTTATTATATAACATTATTGCAAGCATTTCGTAGTCAGACGTGAAACTGACAGAGGTAGGACGAAACTAGACTGAATGCAGTAGAAATGAGACCCCTGCGTGATAAAGATAAAACCATGTATTATGAATGCGAAGATCCGAAAAGAACAATGAGAAGAACGGTTATATGCTATGGACATTTAGAGCGGATGAACGGAGTAGGGATTATCAGAAGAATATTATATGATGCGCAAAGGAACAGGAGACGAAGTCGGGAACACCCCTAGACGAAATATCGCGATCAAATGAATTATTCAAATTCTTGAGACCGGTCATATCAAGGTCGGTATAACAGAAGGGTGGGTATGTATAAATGGAAATGATGCAAGGAGTGTGTGCCAAGACAGTTGCGTGGCGATTCATCGTTTCTGTCTATCTCTGTAATATGATGGTTGGGTGGGTAGTTTCGTAAGTTGACAACTTTACAAGTCCGTCTGCCTTTCATCGTTCTATCACTACCAACGTTGTTGGTAGTGTCCATTTCTGTTTTCTAATGTAATAGTTTCAGACACGTATTTACGGCCACTCGCCAGTCGCCAGTAGTACAAACATTGGTGCAAGTCTCGGCTCACCGTCGGAATCACGATGCACCAATTTAGAGGCTTAATAGTCAAAACTGCTGTTCAAGTGAGATTTATGTGTCCCACATGTCATGTGCCCGGAGATCTAAGTGATGTATCTCACTTGGTGGACCGGCCGCACAAGGCCACAATCACTGTAGGGTACACGAGCGTATTATTTCGACCGCGTACGAACCTATTTGTTAACGTCGGGTTGATCTATTTACAGCCTATTGGCCAACTTTCTTTTGTAATTTAAGGGCTGCTTTGGTCTATTGCCTGAATTAAGTTTTGAAAAATATTTATTTGTCGTTTACAAATTAACATACTATGTAAGTTAGTTTACTTTGAAGTATTTTCCTGGTGATTTTAGTCTTTAATTTTTATTCTTATCTCGCATGTTGTTCAAAGGCCGTGTGATACTAGTATGATATATCTATTATTCTACAACGTGTGTAGAAAACAATTAAAAAAATAAACTTCTATGCATTTATCAATAAAAAATAGAAAAAACGTCATTTGTAATATTAAAGTCTTGGTCGCACCCAAATCCTTTTCTTTTGTGTGAGTATGTTTTTGATTTTTTTTAATATTGTCTCAATAATAAATCCACATTTTAGTTTGTCTTTTTTTAATTGAGCTTATTTTGTTGTAAGATATGTTTTTCAGGATTTTAATTAGTAATTTCCTCCTTTATGCTTGATTTTTAAAAATATTTTTTCTTTAGGAACTGGAAATTAGAGTAGAAATATTATCACAAATGTGTTCATTATTACGTCTTTCCCCAATCTATTTAATCTTAGTTGCTTGTGCAATGATTCGCGTTCGTGATTCTCTCAAAATATTTTAGCTTTGTTCGTTTTCCATTGGCTCCATTATTCTCAGTGTTTATTGCCCCTCTCCACGTACACTGCACACAGAACCCAGTGTGCACACCAGCCTCATCACAGAACCGAGTAATTATTATTACACAGGTGACCCTGTTGCTCTGTTCGCCGTGAAAATGTATTGCAGAACGTCCAAAATGGTGCTAGCTTGAGCGTGAACTTGACGGATTCATTTTTCACACGTGGCCTGATTTCGGTTTCGTTCGTTATGACGTCATATTCTTACTTTCAAGGGTAATTGGAACCCGCTAGATTTTTTTAATGTTGCTTTAATTACAAGTTTCTTCTGGTTTTTATCGCCACTTTAACTGTTTAATTTGTTCCTTTCATAGAATTCAGACTACTCAAGCTTTCACGATTTGTGCGTTACTTGGGATTTAAGGGTTATACATTCCGGTCCAATTCATCAGACACCTCCTGTCTTCTGTTTTAATCTTTCCTCCCAGTTTTCCCATCGCAACACGTCGAGGAAGGCAGTAATTTTTAATTTCTTAGAATGTCACCAAAATAATGCAGTGTGGAGAAGTCTCCAATCATGCTGCATACGAAATAATACTTTCGGGATATCTTAACGAACACTCTAACGCTTTAAGTCTACTATTAAAATATGATGTAAAATGAGATCTGGCGTTCTCTCTTTCTAAAACACATGTCTGACCTTAAGAGAAAGGGAGGTATGACGGGTATTATGAGGACCGTCATTTGGTTCCCAATACGGAACAACTGGAATCGGCAGGTTGCTAAGGGTATCAAAGATCTTCAATCTTTACATCGTTTAAATGTAACACTGTCCAATCCAGCGTAGGTACTTATCCGTAGTTGTTTAATCTCATAGTCATCTACTGAGTATGAAAAGCTAAGTTTACTGAAAAATAATAGTGTTTTTATGAACTATTCAATTTTATTAAACGTGACATGTTGCGCCAGTAAATATGTCCAATGCGCAGCATTTCTTTAATTCATTCGCTCACGAGTGATTAAAGAAATGCGTGCATAAGCAACATTGGCAAACATTATTCTGCGATACGCTCAGTGAACTTGAAACTGAAGTTAAAATTACAAAACAATCCTCCCTCCCCGACAACTGTAATAATATTGAAACCAAACTCGTAATTCCAAAACCATATTGAATTTTGCACTCTACTTCAATTCGTATGGGAAATAATGGAAAAATTATTTTACCATAATGGTTCCCAAATTGTGCGCCGCGGCTTCCTTCTAGAGGATCGCCGCTAATTATTTGGTTTTAAAAAAAATTATTTCTGTTCATTTTCATTTAGTTTAACACTCAACTGTTGGTGATATAAATTTTTTTTTTAATCAAAAATCCTTTTTTTATTTTGACAAATGATTCCTGCCGCTATTTCGAAAAGTGTACTTTTAATAATTGCCACATGGGCCTTTGGAAAATCTGGATTTAGCAAAGGCGCCGCGAATCGAAAAACCCCTGTTACGCACAACAGTACTGCTCCCTACTGTCCGGAGCCAGTGGGACTACGGCATCCCCAATTCGGGTATGTTGTGAGGAGAAGGGGTGGAGGAAGGTTTTGAAATAAATGGCTATTTATATGTGGTCACTAAACACGGCTGTTGTCATTTCAAGCGACGCGAGGTTTCGATTCTGAATGGTGTAGTATTTTGAATGGTTTCTCACTAGGACAGTACTTATACAGAGTATATCTTCGTACCATTCTGGTAGGTACTAAGTATGTACCTATTTT
The DNA here is from genome assembly GCA_022606495.2 of Halesus radiatus. NCBI lineage: Eukaryota > Metazoa > Arthropoda > Insecta > Trichoptera > Limnephilidae > Halesus > Halesus radiatus. The sequence continues at coordinate 73,864 of JAHDVE020009856.1, read as the reverse complement.
TGCATTAACGAAACCGGTAGGTAAGCTACCTGATGTTAGTACCGCACAAGAGACCCAACTGCTCCCAACCGTCTCGAGCCAGTGAGACTATGGTATCCCCAATTAGGGTACCAAACACGGCTGTTGTTTCGATTCGATTCTGAATGGCGCTCGTTCACCAGGGCGCAAATATACTATATATTATTTCTAGCTCATGCCCTAGTTTAGTGATGTTGTGTCCCAATCGTTTTACCTTTACGGGCCATATGTTTACATGCATTCAATTGCACATAAATATTACGATTTCAACACATAATATTTTTGTAATTAAACATCTTAATTAACGGCCGGAAGATGGCCTGCTATCGCCGTAGGACCTTGTATTTAAGTACCAAGTTTCACTGTGCCAGTACCTTGTATTCAAGTTTCACTATTTACGAGTAATTCAGTATGTTATCTCACTTTCCATAGCTTCCGTTGCGTTTTTAATTTATTTATTTTTTCGCATTGCGCAGTTATGATATTATTATATTGTGATCAAAATGATAGTGGATTGTAATTAAAAAAAAAATAATTGTGTAATTTGATTATTTCGGATGTGTTGAAATAAAAGCGACGCCATAAAATTTAAAGTTTATTAATTCTGTCAACGTGTTATAACTTAATTAAAATTATTAAGGTATTGATGGAATAATGTTATCTTTTTTCAAATATCTTTACTTTGTATGTGAAACCTTGTCGGTAGGTAAGTAATGAAAAACGAGTGACAATGGATATTTCATTCGATGAGAATTTAAAAAAGAAAACTTGTAACCCCGGTTTTTTTAGGGATGGGGAATTAAAAGCTGACTCAATTGCTAATTGATTAGCCTAACCAAAGAAATAACCTCGTTTTAACAATCTGGTAATGTAATTCGTTTTTCCCTTTGATACATTCCCGCCCACACCCCACCCCGTGTTGCGTTGATAACGTTTAAAATAAAACATTCATTTTATGTACGTAGGACGTAGGTACTTGTGTTTTTCCGAGGTTATAACGTTTCATATATATACATTTTAACGTCGTTTCATCGATGACACAAAAATAATGTGATAATAATTACTGCCTCATTATAAAATGAATGTCTGGCATATTGCAAATAACAAACGTATGCATATTATGTTAGGTACCTACTTATGCTATGTTTGCTGTTTCAATACGATAAAAATAACATCGACTGCTTTAAATTTCATTATTATTTTCCTTGTCATCCCTTCCATATTGAGCGTGAGTCATTTGCAGCTAGCCAAGGTTATCAGCGACCGCCCACTTGACTGCAATCGCAAGTTCCCAACTCCACCAAATATTCCAAATGAACGTACTCCAAGCTAATATGTTAAGCTGTTTGCCAGCCGTTAGGTAATATTAGTAATAATTGCCGTTTCCATCGTTAGTTCTCTTTCTTCGTCTCGGTCTGGTTCCTTACCTTTATCCTTGGCACTAGTCTCGCGGCTTCGTTGTTTCACTTTTGGTTTTCCGATTTTCTGACAGTCTCCGTCGCGCCGCCATTTGCGTTGTTTATTTTTTGCCGCGCTCGCCCTCGCGAAAAGGCGGGAAACGCGCTCATCTGTCAGCCGAGCCGAGGCTTTTTCTATGGTTGTCAAATTAACATGTCCTGTGCTTTGTGTATTGAAATATTTTTACAACAATTACAGTAAAGTGAGAGTTTTAAAAAGTCAACCACCATTTAATTCCCAGAACAGAATTATAAATATGCAACGTTGACTAGTGTCTTTAAAAAGTACACATTATCAAAAAAATATATATTTTCAACCACTTTGAACATAATGAGTGACTTTGGGTAAACTTTTATATACCTCCATTGGATCACCCTGGACATGACCATGGTTTGGAAAGGTAACCCGATTTTATTTTTTGTCTTTATAAAATCGGTGTTTTAATTTGTCTGTTTTATTTTCGATTTTAGTATTTTAACTTTTTCGAAAACTCCATTAACGGAGGACTGAACGCGGTTAGCGTTAACAAAAAATTATCTAAAGAAGCGAAGTTAGCAGTCTATAATGGAGTACTGATACCAACCCTTATGTATGGAAGTGAGGCATGGAACTGGCAGAGGAAGGATGAAAGTATACACTTAATGCCGTAGAATGTATGATAAAACTATGTATTATCGTCTCAAAAATGTTGAGATTCACAAAGAATGCAAGTCTGATGGGTAATGAGTAAAATTAAGAAAGGGACGCCTAGATGGTTTTGGCATGTAGAGCGAATGAACGAAGAAAGGAGTGTAAGGAGAATATATGACGCGAATGTGAATGAGAGAAATGGCCTGGGACGTCTTAGGAAGACACGGCATGATCAAGTGAATCAAATACTTGAGTCGGGCCATGTCAGAAGTCAGATTAACAGGAGAGAATGTGTGAGAGGATGTATGAATGTCAATGAAGCAAGAAGTGTATGCCAAGATCGAGTTGTTTGGCGGTCCGTCCTCTCTGCCTACCCCTGCGGAGAAACGTCGTGATGGTTAGTTAGTCTACCTTTTCGAAAATGCCACGCTCTCCGGTGCTGTACACTTAGTGTACATTTAGAGTTTTGGTGATTTGTCACATAAAATGAATAGTTTGCATTTATCCTTGTATTAATCAACAATCATTTCAAGTACTTACCTACTTATCTATGCATCAAATCGAAAAAATAAAGATAATATATATACAGAATAATTAATTTTACCTGTGACTGTGGAAAGTGTCCATTGTCCCCTCTCCCCCCTGCTAACAGTAAATACACGTGTCCGTGTTCAGTGTTTAGTACAACTTCCGCTGCAATCCGATCTCCACCCTCGCACGTGCACGCTAACCCCCCGTGCCACCCTATACATATTTAAAACTTCAAACCCGGTCACTGCATTCCCTCACAAAATTTAAGTGAAATCGGAAAAATGGTCATAAATATTAAGGATCCTACCAAAATCTCCCCTACAAAATCAAAATAAGGATCTAAGGTTTGAATAGTTCAATACAATTTTTTTTTAATTTGTTACCTATACAAGAATTAAAATCACGAAGTCCGGTAGTAAAACTAGGTAATTAACTATAGCTTGGCATTTAATTGCAGATATTTATTAATAATAATAATAATTGGATGATTTGTATAGCGCCGCTTTTGTGAAAAACACCTCAAGGGCGCTGTACAAATATTACTTCCTATTCTTTATCTAATTATGTACAGATACAGAAAAATATACTTACCTGGCAGGTCGTTTCAGATGAACAAAGTTTTATTAGAAAATTTAAGTATAGAGATGATAGTTTTACAGTTGTTATTTTATCCTCCTTTTCTATTGATGTTACAATTATTAGAATATTGGTGGCACAAGAAGAGTTGGTATTTATTGAAATATTTATAACTTTTACGACAGGGAAATATTTATAAAATGACCTTAAAAAGCGTAAGAAGCTTTTAATAGATATGTATTAACATTTTTTAATTTATTTTTACACTTTTTATTATTTGCGAACTACAAAATGTCGTTACTATGGCGACAGCAAGCTACTCACTTCGTCTTTTAAATGTGTTTTTCACATTCAAATGTTTTCACATATTCGCGTTTGACAATCTGTTTTCGAGAAACAACGAAAAACATCGTAATTTAGTTTTTCGTTTTTTAAATTTATAATTTAGATCTGTGAATTTGTTCTGTTTTTTTTTATTTATTTGACATCTAATTAATATATGGTTATTTGTTATTTCCATACACAAAATTTCAGAAATACAAAAAAAGCCTTTCCATGTTTTAACGTGCATTTATATTAGAATATGATGTAAAATCATCTCCTTTCGTATAGTACGACTAATTTCTGAACACCGTTTGGTTTAGTGAAACATAAATATGCACTTGGACCATTCGGTTTTTTTTAAAACTTACTTTGAATTTTCTTATGTGTTGCTATTTAAAACCTTTTCAACCATCGCAACGCCCTTACTTTTTGTCTACTTTTAAATGTCAGACTGTATGTTATAAAACAAGGTACCTACCTACCAGTGGCGTGCAGTCCATAAAGGCCGAAAAGCTGTCCCTATCACGAAAAAGGCAACGAACCATAAATGGAAACTAAATGACAATAGAAGAATAAAAATAAATCGAAATGATATGATACTAGCTCGAAAACCATATCTCACCTAACCTAATTAATCTTTCATTAATTAATATGCTAATGGTTAGTTTAGGTGAGATTAGGTTTTCGGTGTAGTTTTTTTTTTTTATTATTTCCTATTTTTTAATGATTTTATATCAATTTTAAAAAGTGTGCAGATTCATACCTGTTTGCCACCTCAATCAGCGGAGATGATAATGAATTGGCCATTTTCAAACATTCAATTCACACCCTACCTTTAGTCATACAGCAGGTCATACAGCAATGCACGCCACTGCTACCTACCTACTACTGACTGCCAATCTTTAAAAATTACAAACATGTCCAACATCGCAAAATTACATGGGTTAATATTAATCAGGTACACCTACCTACTTATATTAATTACTGGCAATCAAATTAAATTCGCAGGTAGCGCCAAAAGACGTTACCTGTCTCCCGTTCCCAGCAGACATAAAGAAATAGGTGAGATTATGTTAATTAAACAGTAAATCTTAACCTAAGAGGCGATCAATTATATTTTTTTTGTTAAACTCGACCAGCGTGTGATAAGAATGAATCAATTAATCCAGATTTAATAAATAAGTGTTTTTTTTTCAACGCATTAAAACCCCTTCTCTGTTCATCAATTTGTGCACCAATTAAAAACATTAGTAGTTAAACGTAAAGGATGTATTAATCTCGAGGTAATAGCCATTTTTCTCCCATTTGCGATACAAGTTAACCTCTTTGGATGGTTGATTAAGGTTTTAAATATTGAGATGAATTGTTTATTGGCGGATGCACATATGGAATATTTTTATAAGTTTATTGAAGGACTTTTTTTTTTTTTTTTTTTATATGAATACCTCACAAGAGTCCCAACTGCTCCCACCGTCTGGAGCCAGTGAGACTATGGCATTCCCAATTGGGGAATGTTGTGAGGCTGAAGGTATTGGGGAGGGAAGGAGAAGGGGAGAGAGGAAGGTGGGAAATACCTGGCTATTCAGATCTGGTCACCAAACACGGCTAAAAGCCATTTCAAGCAACGTTTCAATTCTGAATGGTGGTCTTTCACCAGGGCGATACTGAGAGTATCTTCCACTCTGGAACGTGCGCAAATATACTATATATTATTTTTAAATGAATTAATTGTGAAACAACACAAATTAATTAAATAAAAATTACTTGCTAGTACTAATAGGACAATCCATTTCAATATTACAATAGTGTGTGTGATTTTTTTAACTAATATATTTAGATTTGCGCCATCTGTGAGCACGTATTAATTTTCGTTTTTTTTTTCTTAAAGCATCCCGGAGAATCAGTCGTTGCTCATCCTCATGTTTCATAATAAACTTCTCATTAACGTTCGACACCCATTCCAATTGAAAGGATTGCAACATTTTTAATTGTTATAATAAAAAAAATTCACCCGTTATTACAGACCGATGTTAGTTTGGGTTTCGAATCCGAAGGCTGTTTGTATTTAAGGCTTCAAATTCACATCTTCTTATGTAGATAATTACTTTTAACGCGCTAAAAGTTTTATGTTTGATGTACATATTTGAAGAATTATGTTTACTCGTTTTGTTAAATTAGTGTTTTCTGCGACTAGTATTATCCTGTCATATTTTTTATGTCATTTATAACTCTTTCCAGTGATTGAATTTTAATAATTTTGGAAGAAACCAGTCACTTTGTGGTTTAATATATTAATGAAATAAAACAATCGCTTTGTTTATAACCACGAAATTTATTTGGTTTATTACAACCGACCGGTTTGGCTCAACACAAGCAATATCAGGATACTAAATTAAACTAATCAAAAATACGTGTGTGTTTATATACCACGTAGAATGAGACAAAATATAATAAAGGAATAGAGAGATAGCATGAAATTAAGATCTAACATAGTAACAGAGAGAAAGAGACAGATGTGTACATAATATATTACCATATTATATCTAAAGAGTCAAAGTGTCACTTGAACAGGTGATTAAGGGATAATGGGGATTTTTATGAGTTTGTGGGAAATAAACCTAATATTGGGCTATTGGACACATTTAATTGATTATCAAGAGTTTGGCTTTTAAAACCATTATATATGCATATGTAAGCACACACAATGTATTTTTTATTAGTTTAATTTTGTACCCGTATGATGCTTGTGTCAAACGAAACTGATCGGTTGTAATAAATAAATTTCCTGATTATAAAGCAATTTCTTTAATATTTTTTCCAATCATTTTTTTAAATAGCCTGGTTTCAGTAGAGAAGGTTACGAAAATTGCTTCACATTTATAATCCTCATAATGTTCTAATCTTTCGGTTTATCGAAGAGTAGTTGAAATCTTATTGAATACAACTCTTTACCATTCTATGCCTATTGTTAAACAGCTTGACGCTTTGTTATTCCTCCCTTGGAAGGTTTTATAGGGAAAAGGGTGTAACCTGCCTCGGTTAATCTTCAACAAGGAGTAAAACTCGCATTGTGCCACTTTACAAATAAATAATTGTTCCTTTGTGGAAACGCGTAAAGATCTAAAACCTTTGTGAGTTGATCTCGGCAGTGGAATCTCAGGTGAATAATAGATAATATAAAATAACACGGTTTTAAAAGGCAAACTCCTTTTTGAAAAAAAAAAGCGTTAATATCAGCGTTTCATTGCATTTTTCGACGATTAAATTATAATCGAATATCCTATTTCAATCACCTCTTTGGCGGCGTTTTCGCACAATTTTTCCGCCAATCGTATCGGAATGAAAAATTCAGGTCACACGGTATGGTATATAGGTGTCGCGAAAGCTGAAATTTGCAGGTAAATTTAAAAGGTAGAGCTTAATTTTTTTTTGTTCAAAGCGTTGAATTGATTGAAAAGTAGTTAAACGCGTACCGCGCTAAACCCAGACGTTTGTTAAATGTAATTTAAACTTGCTCAGAGATAATTCAAGTAGCAATGCTGCGCTATCTGGTCTTTGGCATATCGTATTCAGCCCACACAAAAAAAACAATTCGCTTCACACACTTGAACTTATCGCATTTCTGTCCTGCGGGTCTTTTTTTTCTAAAAATCAGTAGTTATTATCTCCAGTAGCAGCATCCGTCTTGTTTTCAACATGGTGAAGTACCGTTGAACGAGAAAACAAGATGTCAGGATGATAATTCACCTCACAAGGGAATCTCTGGCGCATCTTACTGAGATATCGCGGTTGCTATCTTAATAGAGCCTAAATATGTTGAGTTTACTCAAAGATTAACGATTGTCGACCAGCTCTAGGCATTTCTCTGGAATTCTACAACTTGAAGGGCTCTCGTGTGAAATTCTCTTGTTTATCGCTTTTAAACTGAATTCTTTGAGCGACTTACAAATAACACGCGCCCCAAAATGCACACAAATAATCCTCGTTGTTTTCTAAGTTTTGACAATAAAAAGATTACATCACGACTGTCTTATGTGGTAAAGATGTGTATTATTTTTTTTCCACGCAGGAGGGAGGCCCCGAGGGAAATAATTTAATTCCTATTAATTAATTATGCCTACCTCGTCTTCGGTGATTCTGATTGTCAAAGTTAGTTATTGCACATATTAATAGTTTCAACTTCAAAAACTCACGATTTTTTGTTCAGTTTAGACTTACGGCTTCCTAGCTAGTAAGTTTTATTTGAAATTAATAATTTGGTTTTCCCGGTGAGGTAACCTTAAAGATTATTTATTGTTTTTGTGTTTAATTCGTAGAACTCCATTTTATTTTTTTAAATTAAATGTAAATCAAATTTAATAATGTTATTAAGTTCTGCAAGTATTTTTAGTTTTTAAACGAATGGTAATATTATTTTTTAACGGATTGATAGTTTTTTTTATGTTCCCAGCAGATTCCTTATTGTATCAGTGAGTTAATGAGAGCAACATTTCAGCAGAATATTGATTAATACAACATTTATATGGTGGTCTCGGGCATAATAATTTTTAATTCCGTTACCATGAAAAAACTATGTCGATCAAATGAATAAGACATTTTTATCGATTAAAAGAGCTGTTATCAGATTTAAACTGTACATTTTCCAAAAATATATCATGTAACCTATTGAAAATACAACAAATTTAATTTTACATACTTACACTTACTACACAAAATCAGATTTTTTATAATTGAATGTAGAAATGAGACATGGTAAAAACACTCTACTTTTCGATTTAAATAATTTATTACAAATATATGCAGTTTCGATAATTGTATTTTAACGACTAAATGAAGTAAATTAAAACATCTGCCTGTTAAAAATATATACATTTTTATGTTCTATAATATATAACGGGTAAAAAATCAATCTAATTTGTGGGGCATGGCAAAAACGCAATATAGAAACTTTGCCGAAAATTCCCATCTGCTAATTTATTTTCTAAGTGATGTTAGTTTCGCGTTTGATTCTGATCGCCATATTTCCAGATAAAAATAACACTCTTGTTTGTATTTAAATGATATTTTTATTAGCAGCTAATTTAATTGTTTACCTACTTAAAGCCGTTTCGTACAAAGCGATAACAATAAAATTACAGAGGAGTTCAACCAAACCCTATTAGTATTACTCTAATTACAAGCACACCTCAAGTGAATTACTCAGTAGAGCAGTGTGTATTTAATGTATTTTGTTTCCTGAAATAAAGAAAAGTAAACCGAGAATAAGCAAAGGTTTTCGAATATTTGGATGAATGCATTTGGTAACAATCGGGGGATTACATATAAACCTATATAAAAAGGGGTCTCTGGAAACCCTTAAAACTATAAAATTACGAAAACTGTTCATATGTAAATATAGAAAATAAAATAAATATAAATTTTGATATTTGTATATTAAAAAAGTGGTGTTTACAAAGTAATTTTTATTAATTTATTAATAATGTCGCCGAAAATTGAATACTAATTTTTTGAAGAAATGTTAAAATGTCTTTCAAAGGTTTCGATTTTTTGCTTTTGAGTTTTCGGTTTTGGGACATTTTAAATTTGGGTCTTGTATTTTCATTTATTGCCTCCGAAACAACTTGCACTAGCAGGCATTTCTGTACAGAACTAATGACCTTAGATATATAGGCTTAGCATCTCTCCTCGCAGATTGTGACAACCCAGTTATTATATATACTATGTCAAAATGGGTACTAATTTCGAATATGTATATATATTTTATATTCAAGTTTTGAAAACCTCTGTAGCGTAACAAGTGTATGTTTATTACTTTACAAGTGTATGCGTTGCCGTATCTTGGTCGGCGGTCCTTATCATGGCTGCCAATACCACAGTTTCCTGTGCCCCCCCCTTGACCCTCGCCGCCTCCCGTGCCCCCCCTATCCACACTCTCTCCCCCAGCCCACTGACCTCCCCCCTCCATCTCGCAGCCCTCGATACAGTAGGTGAATGTTGGCTATTTAATTGTTGCATGAGGTCATTTGATTTGGTTTATTATATTTATACATCTAAGATAAAATAATTATACACGTTAGAACTACATTCTTTTATTAATTATTCAAGTATCGTGTAGATACCTATTTGATTATACTGAATCATTATTTAGAGTTTATTAATGTGAATTCTTGTTACCATTTCTTATAACCGCAAAATTAAATTTATCTTATTTTCAGTGTGACAAAAAAGGATCCTTATTTGGTTTTTACCTCTGATTACATGTTTAAATGTAGACATCTTTAGCATATTATTATAAATGGAAAATAAATTTAAAAATAAAAATTATATTAACTGTAATTCTTACAAATTGTCTGTCTTTCTGGTTGTATATTTTTTGTCCCTCTAAAACGCTAATATGAACTATGAATGATCCTTTGAAGTTTCCATTTAAACAACAATTATTTAAGTTCGCGTCTATTCAGTAAAAAAACTAATTGAGGAAATATCAGCCAGTACTAAAATCAGCTAAAATGAATGTGAACTTTAGAATTATACGATAGAACTGGATATAAAGCACATATTATAAAACCTGTATTCTAAATATAAAACAGTAGGACATAGCAAGTTGATAATATTAAAAGTTCTCCTTGTTTGTTCCCAGTTGGCCCTTATCTGCCCATGCTCAATTCATAGCAAACTAAACCACAAGATACATTGATAACGTTGCAATAATACATTCCAACTGTTTTATCTGCTTCGAAATAAAACTACAAACGTTCTTGGGCTATTTGTCGGCTTTTTTACTTTTTGAAAATGTGTCATCGGTCGAATATTATTTCAGTTTTCCCATTGTATATCTCGCTCGGGTTTGTTCGTGTTAATATCCTGTTTTCGTGATGGGTAGACGTCATAATTTGACGCTTGCATGTTTGTTTTGGCAAAGAAACAGATCTTTTCACTGTTTTGTGTCTAGTTTTTGTTGTATAGTGTGTTCGATTTTCTCTCTTACTATTTGTGGGTTAATTTGGATTCAAGTTCAGTTATCAACTGGTTTATATTCTGCCTCATTAAAACTTAATCTTCGAACTATAAATTGTCCGATATGTAAGAGACTTCTTATCGGCATTAATTAATTCTAAATGGTTTAACGTTTTCCAGATGAATATGGACTCTCTTAACCAGAAGCTTAAGCTTGCGAAGCGAAGCTTAATCATTCAACTATGCAATTTCTCGTTAATCGAAGAATGTATACAGAAACATTATATTATATTTCATACGAGATAAAAGTTGTCTGGAAGCAGTTGTGAAAGATTTAGTATTTTGCTTGGTGCGTAATCCGAGCAGCATATTTTTTTATATTCTACCAGCTAAAAACAAGCCAGCGAAAATCATTTCATAGCATGAAACCTAATATCGTGCACCTCTGCCGAACGCAAAGTTCGATTCTACAATCCGTAAGGTATTCATTATGAATCCACAGATGTGTGGCTTTATTGAATGTTCCGTTGGAAGGATCTGGTCATGGCCGGATGTTGTCGCACGTGTCCTCCACACGTGTTCTGCTAGCACACTTCTATCTTTCCTCTCCACGTCATAATGCTAGGTGCCCATTTGTTTTTTACCCACAACACCATTCATAACACATGCTCCAATCTGGCAAGGCCAATTTATAAACACACACGGTGAAAGCTGGGGGTGAACACATACATAATCCTGTGGAAAACAGTGGCATTAGAATAATATGAGCTATGTTCGAGCTATGAATTCTCCTGTCTGTTTGAAGATGGTGCTTTTGGTTGAGAAGCGAAATCTCTTGCACTTTTCATTGTTGAGTTTTCTACTTATCTCTTTGTGGTTGCGTAGTGGCATCCAAGTGTTGTATTGTTAGGTAAATGCCTAAGGTCGAGCTTTCTCTATTGTGCATATCCCAAAGGGTCTCTTCATTTTGCGGCGAAGGAGAGCGTGATTTTCTTGTGGCCACTTGGCCAAATATGAGTTGTGGGTTAGTAGATTTACTCGAGTGGTCTTTTGAACTTTTGAACCCTCAAGATCATTGATGATCCGAAGAGCGCCCCCCTTGCGTTTTTATCTCCTTTAGGATACACCAGAAATTTTTCGATATATTTTCTGAAGTTTTATGGATGGAATATTTCATTCTTAGAATGCCTCATCTGAAAATTTATTAATTTAAGCAGCTTTCCACGGGCACACACTAAAGTGTTCACTTAATTTCAAGTGATGACTGCTCTAGTGTAACAAAACTTTTCGAATTATCCCGATTACAAGAATGTTCTAGCATTCCAGAGATTCTATAAAATATGTTTTATGAGATTTTAAGTAGGCATGTCACACCGCAGGAAGCTGATAATTATTATTATTGTAGATTAAGAAACATTTTCACGGCACATCTTAATTAACTCGTTGAGCGTGCTTTCCGGATGTCGCGAAACACACAATATCCGGTATTTCATATGTCATCTTTTAAAGTGTAGTTATTTTCTGTTGGGGGGTTCTAGGAGTAGGAGTAGGAACCCATTCAGGGTGCACTGGAGCTGGTAGTATCGGTAGAGGGTCTGGTCGCTAGGTTTATTATCGCCCGAAGCTACGTGTAACTGTGATTATAAGTAATGTTATCCATACTTCACCGCACTGTAAAACAGCGATAACTTAACCGCAGTTGAAAAAGCAAAGCTTATCGATGTTGTGTTTTCACGCATTTCGGTGTTACGATAATAAATATTCCACGGAGAGATATTAATGAGCAGATTCTAACGTTATCAGAAGAGAAATATAACCCAGGTTTTAGCACTGCTTGACCACCCGTCTTTAAAATTATACATAATTGTTTCTATGTTTGACCTTAATTATTTTTATAACAAAATATTAATAGCCAAATTTTATTCAATTAGATGTTGATCCAGTTGAAGTGTCTATTAATCTTCCAGTAATTCAGCAGGCGAGGAGTAATAAAAACTATAAATTTAATTAATTTCAAATCGCCGTTATATCTGAGACTACTCTTACGAAAGTGTTAATAAATTAAAGCGGGCAATCTGGACCCATCAGCGCTTTTACAAAAAAATGCTCGCTGTACTCTTGCCAAGGAATTGGAATATTTAGCATCCTCGCGGAGACTGCTCGCTCCGGTGTTTCTGAACACTGAACATGTTCAACACGAACATGAACATCTCGCAGCAGATGCGATGTAGCGCCTGCGACATTACCTATTTCCTGGCCGGGTATTGTCTTCGCTTCCGTTCCACATCCACTCCAACGCACTCCAGATACGCAAAAGCCCGCCATTAAATCAACAGACCACTTGTGTTTTATTGACTACCTGCTCTTGTTATTCCCAATGGACTGTCATATAAATACACTTAAAACATAAATAATCTAGGGAACATAGTTTCATATTGTAATAATAATAATAATACTTGGACGATTTATATAGCCCCGTTTTTGTGAAAAATCAACTCAAGGGCGCTGTACAAATACTACTTGCTAGGGTTTATCTTATTATGTACTTATACAGAAAACATACATACCTGGTAGGGCACTCCAGATTAAAACTTAATTAAATTACAAAAGAAGAATAGGTGCTTATTTGAAACATAATTTTTTTTAATAATAATTATTTACATTTACGAATAATAAAATTATGTGTTTATTATATGGTAATTCAAACTCTAACTTCTAAAATACAAGTTAGAATTATTAGGTATTTTCATTTTCAGTAAACCACAAGTTATAACTTACTCTCTTCCGATCTCTTCCACTCGTTTCACTATTCTCTATAAATGTCTATACTACTTGTTATTTTTAACATAATATATATATATATACATATATATATATATATATATATATATATATATATATATATATATATATTATTATTATTATTATTATTTAACATTTTTCTTCCTTCTGGTGTTCTTGTACGTAAAATTGTTTTTATAATAATAATAATAGTTGGATGATTTGTATAGCGCCGTTTTTGTGAAAAATCACCTCAAGGGCGCTGTACAAATATTTCTTAACTAATTATGTACAAACAGATACAGAAAAACATACTTACCTGGCAGGTCGCTTCAGATGAACACAGTTTTAGAAAAATTTATTTATAGAGATGATAGTTTACGTGGTTATTTGTTGCTCCTTTTCTATTGATGTTACATTTATTAGATGATCGGTGGCACAAGAAGAGTTGGTATTTATTGAATTGTTGGTATTAATTTTTAGGACTGGAAAGTATTCATAAAATGATTTTTAGGACCTTAAAAAGCGTAAGAAGCTTTTAATAAATATTAACGTTTTTATTTTTTTATTTTACACTTTGGTTATTTACAGTGTTGCGGGCTGTGGACGCATTTGCGCACCGATGCGTGAATTTTGAATTTTTTATTTTATTTTTTATTTTTTTTTAATTTTTTTTTTTATTTATTTATTTAATGACTTTAGGTAAGTAGTAACCGGCTAGCCTAGCTAAGCAATTTACAGGTGAATTTCTTCAATTTATGGATACGATTGTCTGAAAAGATGTTTTATGTATTATTTGCAAATGCAAAGTTTATTTGCTGTAATTTTAAATTAACAATTAAACATTTTTATAATGACTGAGGGCAGAAACTGGCTTTGAGAACTTTAATAGTAAATTTAAAAAAAACTTGTTTTCGAAAAGGTTACAACATACAGTGCCATACATAAAGCGCAACGAAGGGATTACATCACTAAACGTCGCTGTGCAAAATTGACCAATTATTATTATTAATTAGAAAGTTTTAATAAATGCCGATCTAATCATCCTATTTTTTTTTTAATAATTTGAAAGTTGCAAGGAATCTGAGATAAAATTGTTATACATATATAAATAGTGTACATCTTCTTAGGTACAAAGTATTACATCAACTTACCCGATCTGTTTGCTAATCCCCTGGCCCCACCCCTTGTCTTCGTGAAGGGCGTTTCGATCCTTCATGCTTAGAATATTTTTTCTGCCGCTTTTGGGCTCCCTTTATAAATAGGGGTGTGGGCCGTACCGACCCTTGATTCGCGACCCTATACTACGCGGTACTGCAACTACCCTATGGATAAAGCCACTACCCCCCTAGACCGGATGCTGTAATAGGATACGAGCCGAGACACGTGCACACCCTGGAAGTGTGGAAGACTGAAAGTGCGGTGCAAATGGGAACTGGGGTAGGTAAGGTACTAATATCTTGTTCTACAGGTAAAGGACATTTACGTAACTTCAGGGGTGTTAAATTCGAGAACGCTACTTCTAATAAAGAAGAGAATTAATAGTGTACGTCAAAGACCAAGTCCTTATGATTCTTTCCCTTACCGGTCGATTGTCGTCCCTGCGAGACATATTTCCTCAAAGTTTAAAGCGGTGAAAAGTCTCGTACTCCGCAATAAAGCGCCTAAATTGTTAACATCTTTTTTTTAATATACAATCTGCAGTGAATTTTGCTCTGGTTATGTTTACACGAGGGTAACAAACTTCTGAGAAATCGAAAAACAGTAGTATTAACGCCGTTGTTCTAAAATACGTTAATTATTATTATTTACTACTCGAATATATAATATGTACCTACTTACCTACTGGAATTTACCAACCGCAAAAGGTTTGATAAAAACTAAGCAACTTACTGGAGTATACCATATTATGTATATGGTATATTCACGTAGCAGGTTCGTCCTTCGAAGTTTGTACCCAATATTATTATTTCTGTGTTGATGGTTTATTTCCACTGTCGTTTGTGCAAACAGGGCCCTTATGTTTGACCTTTACGATGACAATCGTGCCTCATTCTTCCCGGTGATATCGGGTGTTTTCGCAGGTATAATAATTGCACATTTGCGCAATCTTTCCTGGAAACCGACAACAAATGCACATATGATGTGGGATGTTTCTGTGTCTACAATTAGAGGGCGTTTTGGGGTTTCCAAGAGATGATCAAAATCGAATAAAGTCCTCTATCGTCTTTATGCTTCTTCTGCGAATCATTGTTCCGTATTTTCTGGAGAATAATAGCATTTTCCTTGTTCTTGCATTTTGATTCATAGATCCTGTACCATATTCCATTCTAGAAATTGAATACTTTTACTTTTTTGGTTGCATTGATTTGGTTGCGTTTTATGAAAGACTAGTCGTCTACTGCCAACGCTTGGATTTTCAACGCTATTTGTTTTTCTTATTAAATAATTTTGAAAATGTGGAAAATAGAACAAATGTTAATAAGACATCTTTTTTTAAGTGGCGTCCACACGATCCCAGTACTAAAAAAGCCATAGCGTCGAAAAGTTCGACCATCCGGTCGTCCTTTCCTAAAGTAGGAAGGCTTGACTTTAGGAAAGGACGACTGGATGACGATGGATTTTTTAGTATTGGGCCGCCCGCTCGTGTGGAAGCCACTTTATTTCTTGACAGCTTCTTAGCTCATGATGGAATTGGCTTTGCAAACTGGAATACTTGCTCTGAGATAGAATGCAGAAAATATGCAAATTTCGTGACGCCACAGTTCAGTGTTCGAGAGTTTTTTGCTGCTTCAGATATCATACAAACAGATTTATAGTATTCTATTTATTGAAGATTATAAACCTCATTTTAATATTTAATCATTGAAGGTAATATTTACAAACTTTTTTATTTTCTGTGTCTTTTTCTGTTTCATTGAGATTTGTTAATATTATCTTCTTTAAAGATTTATAGTAGTTTTATTTTAGTTTCAATACTTTTAATGTATAAAAAACGCTGATCGTGCAGATCTTGGTTGGGACTTTTAAACGTTGTCATCATCATATTAAATCGTTTTAAAAATTCCACTTGTTGCGTGCCAGCCGTTTCGGCCTTTGATCCACTATCAAACTGCGGCCCGTTCACCTATTCATGTATGTACAGAAGCATTCCATCTTACATATTCCCAAAAGCGCCTTCGCTTCCGCTGGTCCCGCAGACCGTCGAGTCATCTTCCGATTCCCCGGCTGTTGTTAGCATCCGACTTCCCGTGTTAACAATGTCCTTGGGCTGCCTGCGATCACTTGCCCGGTAATGTATCGAATTCAGTCGCCTGGTCACTGGTCACTGGTCACTGGTCACCGGTCAGTCTTCGCTGTTGCCCAGCGTCAGATTAATCATATATGTATTTAATTATACCCTCGCTGAATACTAAATGCACGGTGGCGTGTGACACCAACGAGCGGTCCACGAACAGGCGTTACCAACACAGTTTCCAGTGGGTACCTACCTACTCATACTCATTGGAGTGTTTATAGCTCCCTCCTGTTAATGTGTAGGAATCGTTACTGTTAATCTTTTCTTCAATGTATCCGATTTAATTTACTAAGTA
Source organism: Halesus radiatus (assembly GCA_022606495.2). Lineage (NCBI taxonomy): Eukaryota > Metazoa > Arthropoda > Insecta > Trichoptera > Limnephilidae > Halesus > Halesus radiatus. The sequence continues at coordinate 56,996 of JAHDVE020009856.1, read as the reverse complement.
CCTATTTGACCATTTGCAGCGTTTTGTCAGATAATTTAAGCGTTACTTTTTGTGAGATATCACTTTGAGGGAGCTTTGGAAATCAAGAAAATCTCGTAAAACTATTGATAAATAGACCTTTAAAATTCGAAGCCCTTATGTTAAAACTAGGTTTTATGACATGGACAATTATTTTTACATCTGTCCATGAAAGGGTTCGGATGTATAAAAATAAAATATTATAGTAGGTATTGATTTTGAATAAACGTAGTAAATATAAAAGTAGTATTTGTAGAGCGCCCTTGAGGTGATTTTTCATAAAAACGGCGCTATACAAATCATCCAAGTATTATTATTATTATTATTGGGTACTACCTACGGGCTAGCTGTTTTTGACTACGGGTAGGTGTGATTTTTTTTGAAGAGATGGGTGTTCTGTTTTGCTCTGAATTATGTTCTGTTGTCTTTCATCAATCTTAGTTCACGTGGTAGTCTATTCCTAGCTATACTGCCTGTTACCCCAAAAGCGCATGCCCTTTTTTAGTCTTTGTTTCTTTTTCAAATATTATTAATTAAGTTTCTTTTTTTTTACTTTCTTTTTTGTGGGTGGTCATCAATCAATGGCTTCCACCACATTCGATTACATTCGAAAGGTTCTCGTCTCCTGGATAGTAAAATTCCATTCGCATTCATAATCAGGGCACGCGTAAAGACGCACTGTCGCTGTACGCGACGAGCGGGAACAGACGGCGGGTTAGCTGGTCGGTTGGTCGCTTCGCTGGCCGTGCCGCAGTCCCGCAGTCCCGCAGTCCCGCGACCCGCTGCGCTAGTGCAATGCAAGCCAGCTTCGGTCTATGTACGTCAAAATAATAGAATTCATAACCGGCAGCGATTGTTTCATTGTCACCGGCGGTTCAAGGGTTCGTGCGGTTAATACACCTGCATTCATTAAGCCTTTTGTGTCAGCTTTTTGCTTCACCGGTGTCGATGCTATGAATTAAACGCCGCGTTTCGAACAGAACTGTTTTACTATTTCTTTTGCCGTAACACGTACACATATTAATGTGTTTTTCTGTCTGTCATGCCATTTCAATATCCGTAATAGTTGCAGCCTTAAAACACACTAATCGAACAGCGATCTTCTGCTATCTTGCTATCCGATTACAATTTACTGGCTTACTAATTTAAAAACTGCTTCCCCTGTGAAACTTCCACCCGGAGCTTTCTTTATTTTTCACCTACCCTGGTACCTTATCTTTTAGATTTACTATTACCCTTTGGATGCGTTAAACAAATAAAGACGTTCCTTTAATTCCCCTTCTCACACCCCCTTTCAACACCTACATAACAAATAGCGCATTTACCACAGACACGTTTTAAAAATTGGGCGACTGCGCTTTCAACGGTGATGTTTTTTACAGGCCGTGAACTATAGTCTATTCACACCGAAAGGGGACAAGAAATCAGACGACTGTGGTCGAATTGTGCATTTTCACTAAATTATCCCTCTTTTTTTATTTTTATATGAATACCGCACAAGAGCCCCAACTGCTCCCAACCGTCTGGAGCCAGTGAGACTATGGCATTCCCAATTGGGGAATGTTGTGTGGCTGAAGGTATTGCGGAGGGGAAGGAGAAGGGTAAGAGGGAGGTGGGGAAATACCTGGCTATTCAGATCTGGTCACCAAACACGGCTAAAAGCCATTTCAAGCAACGTTTCAATTCTTAATTGTGGTCTTTCAGCAGGGCGATACTGAGAGTATCTTCCACTCTTAAAATATCATCAATCTTACTGTATCATCCACCTTCATGCAAATCTGCTACCCTGGTAGACACATCACCCTCCCACCTCTTGTAACCTTGAACCTGGCTGCTGCTGGTGACCTTACCACGCGCCCAGGGTCCCCAAGGGGACCTTGGCTGGCACCAGAGCACGGAGTGTGACTCCACCAATCCGCCACCGATTCTCCCACGGAAACAATGCGCCTCTCACATTTAAATTGCTCACTTTTTTTGTGTTTATTCGAGTGTCTGCCTTTTTGTTTTCTTAGCCTTACTCGATTATAAAATGAACTTTATTTCAATTCACTGTGTGTGTTTTGACGAGAAGAACTTCGCCGTGGAGCATCCTTTGTTGGGATTTAATCTTTGCGCCAAGGATATTATTCTTTGCGCTTTGGATACGTTTACACCTGAATGTAATAAAATAAAATACTAGCACCCCAAGAACTAAACATCATACTTACAAGTTAGTATCGAAATCCGGTAAGCCTAATCACTTATCACAATAGGATAGAACCTTTACACGAGGATTTAAATAACGAGTACCTACGTACTTCAACAATAAAAAAGTTTACAATGACGAAATTTGCAAGGACCTGCTTAAAAACTTTAGGGCTATTTAAAAGCGGGTTAAACCCACTATTTTGCCTAAAACTAATAGTGTGATTATCAAAGGGGTCCTTCGGGTTTATCCAAACAATTTAGCTTTGGTGATTATACACACCAACTTGTAGATTTTATATTTTAAAATACAACCAAAAACTTATTCTATGTTTTACATAGAAATGTCAACCGTTGACTGCTGTAAAACATTATACGCAATTTATCGTGGAGTGAACTCATCCAAGTATCACAAATTACATGTTATCATATCGGACGATGCTTCGCAACAAAGCACTCATCATTACCATCACATATAAAATTTTATTTGTTGTGTTGAATGTCTTTTTTATAGTTCGTTCTGCTTTGCTCGCCCCTTGCCCTTTTATTGGACAACGTCTGGCTGATACGTATCACATAGTTTTGATGCCTAACGTTGGTTTAGAACATTTTCCCATGGTCTCCCATTGTTCCTGGCATGACCGGTCATATGACGCACCACTTCAATGCCCGTCTGCACCACTCAAAACCTTCATTTAAAATTATGTCAAAAATTGCCTCCTCACAAAAATGTTTAACTCTGTACACCACCTCAGTGTTCAGTCCCATAATTGGAGTTAACCTTTTGACACGTAATTAATTAATGTTTCGAGGAAAACCTCTTGTAAATACAGTACGTGCAGGTACATGCCTTGCCATCCACATTACGAACATTAACGTTTTATTTTATGCATTTGTGTAGTTGCAAGAAAACGTAACTAAATTCTTTTTTCAATATCGCGGTCTTCATTGAAAAATACTTTTTAATGGTTTAAAATAAAATACAATACCAGTCAGTGGCTGGGTAGGCAAATGCATCAGGTTCCCACCCAGGTATCGTGAGTTCAATTTCTCGGCTGGCTAAAAGACCCTACAGAAGATCCGACTTGCTGGTACAGCAAGTCCATTGACCTACAATACCTTATAGATCAATGAGCAAGTTGCATCGTCTGTAGTGGCTTTAAGTCCTCCCATCATTGCACAAGCAACATTTTCCGCTTATAATGGTGGTAGTAGGAGATTTTCAAACATTGTCAGGTTATTAACCCGGCAATTTTTGTCTTTCTTCATAAAAATAATTCTTATTTCCAGTGATTAAAGTAGGAATATATTTTTCGATGATTTGTATGTTTAAAATAGGAATATAATTTATTCGAGCGTTCAAAAGAAGAATATAGTTTACTTAATTTGAATGTTTTGTACAATTGGTTTTACGTTTTACCTGTGATTTGTATGTTTCACTTCTTTTTATCCAAGCGATTTAAATATTTTTCAGTGCATATTTAATTTTCTTTGTGAGCATAGAATTAACATTAGCCACAGTTTTACGAGCATTTTAACCTGACGTAAGGTTGAGCCTGCAAGTTGAACACAACGTGAACTTATCGAAGTAAACATGTTTTGTTGAAGCTACATTATTCATGAAGATTTGCATTTTAGATCTCATTATTTTTATTAAAAATGTTTTGTTATATTTCAATAATAATAATTGAATCATGGATAATCACCTCATCTGTGCTTATTTAAATATGAACCTTATTTATACAATATAACAATAACAAAATCTACGCATGACTGCTGAGAATAACAACAACTAACAAATAGTATAACAATCAGCAATAAATAATAGAAAATGAGTCATAAAAACTGTCGTTTATTGCAAAATTTTGGATAATCAGATGGGTAGGTTTTGGTTTTTCAAAAATAAATTTCTGTACATTGATATTTGATAACAAAGAAGCTTTCCTTGCAATAACGTATTATTAATAGGTAGGATGTAGACATCGTATGGAAGCATAGAAAATGGGTTTCAGGAGCCTAACGAAGAAGTCTCACCGGTCATTGAGTTTACTTGCCGGAGCAGGTGTTCGCCTGTTGCTGGCTTAGAGGTAGTCAGTAGGTAGGTACCGGGTGCCTCCTCGGGAACTAGTAGGTAGTTGGTAGTTAGGTACCTCCAGTCCTCTGCCTCTCCGGTCGGGGGGTGGCCCCTCGGACCCGCTCGGCTATCTCCGGTCGATTCCGGAAAGGCTCGGGCGCGCGCCCGACGCGCATTCGCTCCAACGGAAGTCTGCCTGTCAGTTGAAATGTCGACGTTGTCAGCGGGCGACGCGGCGCTGGCGGGAGCTTTCAAATTTCGAACAACTTTTCAAAAATATTGAAAATCGCGCTTGATTTGCTAAAAACCCAACTTTATACCCTGAGCTTTTAAAGATATTAATTGAGTGCTTCGAACATTGCATTTGCAGACGTTATTAATGTTGTTTAACGTTTATGAATTTTTAAGTGTTTGAATCGGACTTTTCAAGGTAACACTACTTGAAGCTACTACCAAATAAAACCAAAGAACTTCAGTGCGCGCCCATAATGCTAACCTGAACATTAATCTAACCACTTGTTGAATTGTACTAAATTATAAATTAACTTAATATTTTCTTATATCTTTATTATTCGCTAAATTAATTCGCGATTTTAATGTAAATTAGTTAAAATATTGTTTAACAAAGTATCGAACGGTGATCGAATTGTTTACTTATTTTAATTTTAATTTAATGAATGCAAGTGATTAATTAATATAAACACATCGAAACGTTTATAAACACCCGTGCACACACGCTGACTGCGGTTTTCATGTAATATAAACAATAAATTATACACATCTACCTAATAGGTATTGGAGACGCAGTGAATCTCGATAGAACTCGATTGGCTGTGAAATAAAGTACCACTGGTTGATTGTAATACAGCGTCTTTATAGTCGTGGTATCATCGGTTAGTTTGGGCGCAATCCGCCCTCTGCTACCAGGGCGGCAAATCCGTTCCGCGGTCGTGTCGGCCACCACGGCTTCGCAGCAGGCGGCGGGGGCCAACATGGTGCTGCTGGAGCTGGCCACGGACGCCTTCTACGGGGACTGTCCCGCCTACACGGAGTTGGACCTCAGTCCCGCCTACCTCACAGGTACAGGTTACGGTGGATTCACCCTTGCGGAGTTCTGTACCCCTGGGAATCAGGCAATCATTCTTACATTATTCTTGTACATCGGATAAATCGTGGCTGATAGTTGGAACCCCCACATCACTCAGAATTCTATATCAATCGCCCCCTTAGACGTAAAACTCATTAAGTGCCGTACTAGCTGTATGGACACATAGTGATTTTTATCTCTAATGGGACGATACACCTATTCAAAACCGCAATTATTTGTGCAATTGTAAGGGTATTTGTGCATATCAACTGCAAATACGTAAACACACTATTTTTGTTTATGATATGTATTTTTATGACGATTTTAACATTTTGATATTTTTATTGCTGAATCGTCTTCAGACTAACATGAATACCAATATTTATATGGTATGATTTAGAATCCATAGAGCCTCAGAAAATACCGACTCTAACCTAGCCCGCAATATTACATGAATAAAATAACAAGCGTTGAATTAATTGGTTGCCAATCGAAAATTTCGCACCGCAATAATTTCATTAAATAAATAATTGTACTGTTGCACTCTCGTGCGTATTCTACATATTCATAATCTAATTTGTCACTACCAAACTAGAAATTATGGGAAACATGAGATTATTTTTTTTAGCTTGTTGTGGGAAAAAAATTGCTACTCCTTGTTGTACTGAATCAAAAACTAAAATTGTTACACCTGCATAATGCGATATGAAAACCCTTCGATAGTTTACAAAATTGTATGGTTTAAAACAGTGTCTTTAGATTTTCAAACTTTTTACATAGTCTTTGAAATAAATTTCTAGAAATCGCTGTGAATCATCACCAGTATTACCACGTATTTGTATTTTTCACGTTCATACGTACAACAATTTAATTAATTTGGTCGCGCACTGTTGATTGTAACGAATAAAATGAATCCTCATTAGCCATTAGCGGTGGTGGAGCGTTGTTTTGAGCAACAAGTCCTTGGAATAACATTGTTTACCTACGAAAATGGCTTTCTAAAAATTTATATTCTCGCATATTAATATAATAACATCATTATCATATACAGATAGTGAGGAAATAACTTGCAAAACCTAAAAGTAACTTGCGGTTTCTTATTTGTTCCGATAACCAACCAATATTATGTTCAAATTTTAGATAATTTTTTACTTATTCTTCGTAAAATTACACAATTATGTAATTAGTATTTGTTTAATATCTGCTGTCGTGTTTGGTAAGGTTTGGATATTTTATTTAGGCCGGTGTAATTTTAAATCTTATTTGAATTGATTTTGAATTTTTTACTCGTGCGTTTGTTATTTAGTTTATAGATTATAATTTTACACGTCACCCGCCTCACTAGACAATAAGACAATGTCTACTATTTTCTTGCTATGAATTGTTCTCAAAATTTTACCATAAAACAGAGCCTTCAGTTGTTTTTCTAAGCAAACGGTAAGCTTTTGCGACATGAAACTCGCATAACATTTTATGTCAGCGTTCCAATTCGATTTTGTTCGCCACGTAATTTCCAACATGAGCTATGAAGCTTTGAAATGTGCATTTAACTCGTTCATTAACTCGGAATTGCATCGTTGTCTTCCCAGGTGTACCCCACTCCCATGGGCGGACCAAGCCAAATTGCCTTTTTCGCATTAAAAAAAAAATGGCTGTCCTAATCTTACACAGTACGAAGCTGGCAGCGAACGCGTATGTTGTATGTTATCCTCTTACTAGATAGCTTATTGTAAGGGATAAAAAACAATAATAAAAGGTGGCACACGTTAATCTTACATAGTAGAACTGCCATGTCGCAGTATAGTTTTAAGTTTCATTTCACATCACCATAAACAAACAAAAAACCCTCCACGTAAAGTTTCAATGGAAAATTCATTTTTGCAATTATGTTAGAGTCAGTAAACTCATTGTTTAGGAACTCTGTCAATAAATAATATCCAAGTATGTTTTTTCAACTGTTTTTTTTTTCCGTATCCTTACACATTTTATTACATGTTTCACCAATTGTTGTAATAAAGCGTAATTAAAACTCCATTAGAAAAACGTGCAATAAACCTATAAGAATCCGGCAAAAAATAAGTTTTTTTTGGCTCTCATGGAAAGTTGCTAAATATAAGTCTAAGTGATAAGGTATAGGTTAGATAAATTATGTTGTAAAGCGCCCTTGAGGTGATTTTCTCACGAAAACGGCGCTATAAAAATAATCCATTTTTTATTATTATGAATACTCCTGTTTGTGTTGTGGGTGAAAAATTGTCAAAAAAAGTCTGTTTTTGCTTATTAGTACCTATGTTATAAAAAGGGTTTTTATCGAAGATTTCTACCGCATGAGACGCTTTAATGTCTGGAACAGTAGTTTTTTTTTATAAAATGGTGGCTATGCATTCAACAGTACGGTCACAATTCGTCAAAATCGTTTTTTCATTTGCAGCTCAGATTTTTTTAAATGACACAGATGTTATCAACAAGTGCAGGAGTCTCATTAGACATTCATCAGGGGTCACAAGCACAAGCGTGGCATCGATGACACAGTGTCACTGTCGGCCGGAAGTCCGCCCGGCGGGTTGGTAGTAGGTACCCTTGCCAGCTACCCTTTAGGCACCCACTTCCGCTCTCGCACGCCTGGCACTACTTCCACACGTACACCGTACACTGTCACGGGGGACCGACCACCTCATCAAAAAGAACATTAATATCACGAGTTTAATAAAATGATCGTGCCATTACCCCGCAGAAGTATGCAGATAGCATTGACCGCCACACAGCAATTTCTCAGTCGTGGCATACACTCCTCTCTTCAATCATATTCGTACGTGCGTCTCATACATACTGTTATATTATTCTAACTCTTGACGTGATCCGTGCCATGTTTTTTTTTAATATATTTTTCATCCACTCTGCATGTCCAAAACATCTCAGTAATGATCTTATTCATTACGCGGAGTTCCACATCTTTTGTAATACGGTCATAGATATATGGTTTTACCACACATACGCCTCAGGGATCACATTTATACGGCATTCAGTCTATTTTCATCCTTCCTCTGCCAGTTCTGAGCCTCACTGCTATTCATCAGGGTCGGTAACAGCTGCCGATTGAATTAGTATGAATAACTATTAAGAAGATTGGAAGAAAGGATCAGTACCCCCGGCCCCAGTCCCCACCCGCCGCCCAACTTCACATAACTCCTATCATTTGTATTAGCGTCTTGCAATATATCATAAGGAATAAATACAGTTAGCTTCTTTTTTTTTCAATTAAACATGTATGAAAACTTAGACCAAGCCGTATTTAATTTTGATAATCTAACTGCATCTCTTTATATGGTCTATAAATAATGTGTAATGATAGTGTCCAAAAAAAAAAAAAATTAATTAATATAGGAATAATGTAAGAATAGGAAGTAAGATTTGTACAGCGCCCTTGAGGTGATTTTTCACAAAAACGGCGCTATAAAAATCATCCGATTATTATTATTATTATTAAAACTATTCTTTATACCGATTTTTTCTTTGTTTTCCACCACTCACACGCATATCCCAATGGAACCACGTTATAAAAAGAACAACTTAGTTATATTTACGTGAAATATTAATTATTTTGATGATTCGCGTCTTTTTACTCGTTGGCAGCCATGAGATGAATGGAATCAATGAGGCGTAGATTGGCCTTAACCCGCTGCTGTGCATTTCATTCAATATTCTTCTCATCATGGTTCACAACAGACGTAGGCAGTATGAGTTAGATTTAGATGGTCCGTAGGAATGTTCTGTGTTCAAATGCTGCTTCAGGGAGCGTTCAGTCGCATTCAAATATATGTACAGTGATTCAATGTTCATCTGGGTATGAACGATCTCATCAGCATCCTCAGCCATCGAGTGAAGGTCAATGAACAGTGTCTTACACTATTCTCTATCTTTAAACTATTCTCAGTCAAAACGACAGACTCGAAACTATGAATAAAGTTTTCACAAATTCATTAATTTTCCGTTGAAAATCTAATTCTTCCAGTAGTTAGGAATGCTGTTTTCAAATAATTTTACCGAATAAAGTTTATCGTAGGTATGCGAATAAGTTTTTACCACACATATCTTGTGTAGATAGGTACGTACTCGTATCTGTCTACACTAAGGAAAACCACAAAAAAATCATATTAAAGTGTCTGTGAACATACCTTTGTAACAACTAGATACCAACCTACTGCGGGTGGATCATATTTAAAACATAATGTGTCGTATCTATCAAAGGTATTTATTAATGAATCCAATAATATTTTACTTGAAGTATTATGGGTACCTACCTACCAGAGGCGTGCACGTCCATATAGATAACTACCTACGCACCTTCCCTGCGTTACTCGCACGAAAATATTAATAATGTTAAAATAAAATCAATCTTCACTTTCAAAAATACCCGCGAAAAGCAGCGTCGTGTGCGCCATACCGACCGCACCACTATAACGTGTTAAAGGCAGGAACTAAGTATGTACAATGACGTACACATAATTTTATTCAAATGTTGACTATACGTTCAAACGGACATATGTGCGCAATGCGCGTCAAGGGATGAGTCGTTTGGGTTAGTGTCTCAAAAGCACTGCTTTTCGGCAATGCCAGCAAATGTAGCAATCAGTGCCATCTGTTGGTATATTGCGAGCATACAACGAAAAGTGGCCAAGTCAAAGTCCTTGTTTGTTGGCAGGTTGAGATCGAGGATTTTTGCATGGATGCAGGTTAATTTTGCAACTTAAAATATTTTAAATTTAAAGCGTATTTTGTTTCATATACGTAAAAAATATCCTGACTAGCCTAAGCTGTGATTTTGTGTCTGCAAAAAGTAATTCAGTCGTAGTTTGCCAACGAACCGGGATTTTGAATTGACCACTTTTCGTTGTATGCTCACGATATCTTTTAATTAAAACCACTTTACTAATAAAATAATGATAATGTCATATTGGCTTTCTATCAAAATTTATATCAAATTATATCAAATTTTTATCTGTTTATTTAGCGAAAAATATAGAAATTTGTCTATCCAGTAATTGGTTTATAATATGCATAAATAAAGAGGTTATTTGGACATTTGATGTGACTATCTTATTAAATTTAAAAAAATAATTACTTATAGAAAATCTATATAAATTAAACTTAAAAAATAATATAACCATTATTTTATTTGTTAGAAATAAATTTATTATATAATTAAATATACTATAAATTATGGAACTAAGAAAAAATTTATATACGTATAATTAGAATACTAATTAGGATATAAATTAAAAAAAAAATTAAAATGATTACCCACTCTGGGCACGCCACTGCTACCCACAACCTTTTCTGGCTGTTGTTTTGAGTTTAAAGCGGTATTAGCCGCAAGCCGTTGGAAGTCTTCCAGTAATCTACACACATATCGATACAAGCCCGTTTAAATCTTTATAGAGCCTTTATGAACACCCGACGTGTAGAGATGTGCGTACACTGTCTATGGCAATTTATTCATAGAATTGTACTAAACGCGGTGCTCGGGTGTCAATAATGCATTGCGGGCATCACGACCGCCGAAATGGGCCTCATTAGCATTCCTTCCGCGTCCCACTTGACGGGGCGTTCATTCATACCGGCCGAGTAACGAAGTAGCCATAGCCAGGTAGCCAGGTAATCACGCAGACAGAGTGTGGATTAACCGGGTAGCCAAATGTCCCGATACACAGTATCTTGCTAGTAAAGAGCAGGGCAGAAAAATAGTCAACTGGTAAAGGGCAGGGTAGCCAAATACCATAATATATTTGTAATAATATGTATTACTACTACGCCTACTTATGGCTGCTACTGACGGCCGCGCATCGTGGCACGGTGAGCGAAACTCCGTACCCTTCTTGCTCACGATCGCACCGCTCTGCAGGATATCAACGCACGCAGACATAAGTAAGCACATAGATTATAACAAATTTATTTTTTTACCGATTTTTCGACAAAACCTTTTTCTTTTGCGTTCAATAAATACTTATATATTTTAATTATTTTATAATTGTATAAATGTATTGCCGAAGAACACCTAAAATATGTACTTACCTACCTTGTGTTTAGAATATTATAATAATTAGAAACATGTCAAATCAGTTGACAGCACCGGCAAGGAAGGTTTAATAGCGTAAACTAGACTGAATCATTTGAAAGAGATTTTTGTGTAGTGTACTTATATCGTTTTGACTTCTGCGGGGACAAGAGAAGACTACGGGCGGATCTTCCAAACTATTTCGATCCAATTTGAAACATTATCGGCGTGCATAAACACGTACATTCAAAAGTGTGCCCTTTAAAATGATTTCCCTGTAACTGTGATACACTTATGACGTTCAGATGAATATCCTTATCAGTTTGATAATTCATAATATCACAAAATCCCCCCTCCATAGCATAGTTTTAGTTATTGAAACCGTTGTAGTGTTTTCCAAACTGGAAGCTGCACAATACATGAGGAAGCCACGCACTGATATTAAACAACGGAATTATAGTTAGGCGATAATGGGAACTAATGAAAAATCTCGTGTTTTTGGTTTGATAATTGGATGGCCTAGAAATATCATGGATGATTAAATTAAATACCGCAAGTTTAGCCGGGCATTGCTGAGTCTTTTTATAAGCCTAGAAACAAAATAAAATATCAGACCTAAAAAATTATTTAAAGAAAAAAATCTCCCAAAGTATTGTACATTGTGACAAATTAAGTTTTTTTAGAGTATGACCGTAAAACATTTTTTATTTAAATAATTAATTAAAACACGCATTTTGGTGATGTTTATTTTGCCCAAATCGAAATGTGCGGCCGGTGTTAAGCGGGAATTTCAACCTTTTCGCAACCTGCGTAAGAGTGCGTGATTTCGATAGAATTTTAGGGGGGATTTTTATCCTTGAAGCTGCAAATACTACCGTCGAACGGCGAGGTCAGGTGCCATATTATTAATGCCAAAAAAAGTTTAATAACAATAATAATAATGTTTTATTATCTTCTTTTTTTATAACAAAATAATAAATAATGATATCCTCGCTGGGATTTCCCGTGCTGAGGATTTAATTTACAAAATATTAAAATGCGTTATATTAAATTGATCAAAAAAATAAGAAACCGGGTAGGTGTAGGTAGATATTAACCCCAACTGCTAGCATAACTATATAATGATGTTTTATTGCAGTATTCCTAAACATTCAACCCCCCTTTTACGTAACGCGTATTACAGTTCGGGAATCACTACTCCAATAAGTGCATTATTACATTTTTACAATATTATTTAAGAATAAACAATAAACTAATGAACACTGTAATAATCACTGCGTACCGGAGAATAATTTATGCATTTACTTACATATTCACTTCAATTCACTACTTCCTTATGATTCTCCGTTAAACTTTATGATAGCGCAATGAAAGCAATTAAAGCACAATAACTAAATCCTATTCAATGGAACTTACGAGTAATATGCAGTTAGGGGAGTACTCAAATGAGTATAAACCACAGGTGAATTTCAGAATGGAATGCATTTCTTTTAATAAGGAACTCTACTGAAAAATATATATTCATATAGATCAGCAAACAACGATTCTGAATATGTACTCGTAATACGTAGAATTTATAAATCGTTATTAAAATTGAATGAATAATCATCTCATCAAAACACCTTGTTATTTTGGTACCATTGCATTTGGAACATCTGACGTCACATGCGTATTCTGTTTGTCGATTAGTATGGACAATTTTATTTTTAGAATTTGTTTTATATTTTATATACGTATTTTTTTTTAGTTTTGGCTATATTTAATCTTAATTTGGATGACTTTACACCCTTTAATTGTTGTTCAATATAAAAAACTATTAATCATATAAATTATAGTATTCATGATCAATCCAATAATCAATACGAATATGATGATAATGGTATTGCTCAATACTATTATTATTCTTTGAGTTTAAGTTACATAATGTTATTACTTATTACTTATGTTTAGTTATGGTGTACTATGAATAGAATATAAAATTATGTTTGGTAAAGCTCATCCTTGTTTTGACATTTGACATTCTAATCTCAAAACTGATCAAAACCGACCGGCCATAGATTAAGAGCGTTTTGGTGGACTTTGAAAATTATTTTAACTATGAAAACTAACTTTAGAAATAAACGAAATATACCGGTATTTAAGTTTGAACGTTATTATTAATAATAAAAAAATAAAAAAAACTTTTTTGTTGTCAACAGCTCGGTTATGGAACGACCTGTTTCTTTCCAACTTTTCGATCGATCAATCTGAGGCACCGATCAACAGAGTGTTTTGTTGCAAAGTAAAAACCTTCAGTTTAAATTAACGTAGACTAGTTAATATTGTATTTATTATGAATCCACATAATTTGTTTTAAACATTCCAATAATATGAACCAAGATTTAATATTTTACAAACGCATGCGTTAAAAATATGTTGAAAAATGAGGCGTTAACTTGAATTTTACTAGTGTCGCGAACGTTTCGTACATTTGACGTTTCTCCTACGTGAAAAACAAGCAAAAAAGCTTCGTATAATAAGTTAGGTTCACTTCAGTTTTATACAAAACATACAAAAAACATGTTTATGACATTCTAAATTTTATTTATTTATTCATAATTTGAATAAAACAGCTATACACTAATATATTACAGAATGATACAATTAACTAACTATCTATCACGCTGTTTCCACGCAGGGGTAGGCAGAGAGGACGAACCGTCAAACAACTCGACCTTGGCATTCACTTCTTGCTTTATTCACATTCATACATCGTCGCATACATTCTCTTCTGTTATTATGACTTCTGACATGGCCCGACTTAAGTATTTGATTCGCTTTATCGTGCCATTTCTTCCTAGGGCGTCCCCGACTTCTTCAATTCACATTCGCGTCATATATTCCCCTTACAATCCTTTCTTCGTTCATTCGCTCTACGTGCCCAAACCATCTAAGCGTCCCTTTGTTAATCTTACTCATTACGCTTAAATCAGCTTGCATTCTTTGCGAATCTCAACATTTTTCACACGATCGTACATACGAGTAGTTTTATCTCACATTCGCCTCAGAGATCTCATTTCTACAGCATTCAGTCTACTTTTATTCTTCCTCTGCCAGTTTCATGCTTCTCTGCCATAGCTGTGTCGTGAATTGTATGCAAGAGAGTCACGGGACCACTGCAGGTTATCAAACAGATAGGTAGGAACCTTCGAATTCATCGAATTGTACATTAGACACATTTGATGCAACTCCCTCCTATTCGACATTCTTAGTATCCCATGCAGATAAAGGTGAGGCGAGATATGCTCGCGTCTCGGGACATTATAGCAATATTTTGGACACTTACGTGTCATAATGTTTTGAGGGAAATATAAGAACATCCTGATTGTAATAAAAAAATGTCTCCTGATGTAAAGGCTCTATCTAGCTGAATTTGTTGGGTATTTGTTATTTATTAAAAATGATGATTTCAAATTTGTCCTCGAATTTAAACCGTAATACAACTTCTCGGAGTCTTCTTTCACACGCGTGGTATAAAAAACTCACACAAAAAAAACTGTGTTGGGTAGGTACCTATACAAGAAATCACCTTTTCTTTCCTCGGTAACTACCGACCCGGAAGGTAAAAAAACTTCCGGATGTGAAGCGGGTTTCAACAGTAAAAAAATCACTGCTCCCGTCGTTTATTATAAATAAAGATGGTTTATTACTTAAACTTTGCAGAACTCTGTCTTAGTTTTGTCTTAGTTTAAAGTCATCATTTCTTGGTTTTAGTGGAATATAACTTAAAGGGCGCTTGACAAATTAATCAAAGAACCCAACAAAATGTAAAACAATGTGCGAGAGTAAGAACTCTCGATAAAATCTCTGCCTTTCTCTTATTTGGCAACAGGGCAACACTGACTGCAAAATCGTAATGTACTTACCTACCTTTCCACATATTATTTTATTTCATTATTAAGGTGGGTGAGTACCTACTTACTCGCTTAATGCACATTCACGTTTTTATTTATTTCTTATTCGGCTGTTGCGTAACTTTTGGCGCGGTCGGGTGTAATTTCTCATCTCAAGAGATTGATATTAATGATATCCGTTTCGTAAGTGGGTACCTACCTGGCCAGTACTATTACCGTTTACAAGAAGAATTCAAATAACTAGGTAGGTACGGTCCGAATTTTTATAGTAGTTTTAAATGGCAACACCGAGATGGCTTATAGGAAGATGAATGTATGTTTAATAAAGCCCCCCTATCTATGGTCCAAGCGCATTTTTTTTTACTTTAACCAAACGGTGCTCATAAATTAGTTGTAAGGAGATGATCTACATCATATTTTAAGAATTTTATTTTTTAGCTTTTTTTATTTTATTTGACGCTTTGCAATGAAGATAATTATGTAGGTACAGGGAGAAGCGTTTTTTTGTATTTCTGAAATTTGTGTATCGAAATAACATGGTTAGATAAGTAAAAATAAATAAAAACAAAATCAAATGAAAAAATAATAGAATTTCTTTTTCATATTTTTTCTTGTTTCTAACGAACTGTCAAATTCGAATGTGAAGAACACACTTCGAAGACAAATTGAGTACCTTGGTGCTGTCATAGTAATGAAAACCTTTAGTTCCACTTTTTTTAATGTCCGCATTTTATTGCCAAGCTATACGCTGTTTTTCTAGAATTTTGCTTTACTTTTTGGACACAATGAGACATAATTGTATGCAATATTTTGCATTCCTTTTTCCTCCCATTTACCTCTTCAGAGTATAAGACTTCTGAGTTATATCTCTTCCTTTACAAATGCTAGTTACCATCCTGCGATTTACCTCTACGGGTAGGCTGAGAGGATGGACATGCATGCAACTTTATCTTTACTCTCCCACACTCAATTCGTTCACATTCATACATTGTCTTATAAACGCTCTTCCGTTATACCCACTTTTTACGTAACGCGATTCAAGTATTAGATTCAGTTGATTAATTAACGTATTCTTAGGATTAATTTGACAAATGGAAATCCTTTCCCTAAATATAACTTTTTGTGCCAGGTAGGTAGTTTTTTTAAATTTATTTTGCAGGAATTATAGGTATAGTTAGGTTAATGAGCCTATGTAAAGTAAAGTTAGGTTTGGTTATGTTATTTATCAATACACTTCATGGATATCCCTTATCGAGCCAACGTTCAGTTCGCTTCTCTACAACAAGAAAACGTCAGGTCTGATACAAATACACTAATACAACAAAAATATCTAACTACACCACTCACATAATCACGATCACACATATAACGTACTTCAGATACACGAACACACTGATATAACGTTATACACTTGTTCCCACCAGGGCAGGTGTTCGCGCCACCTGCCGCGACGTTTGTCCGCCAGTGTTCCATTCCGAAATTTAAATTCAAATTCGCCGATTTTCTTCTGCGCCAAATCTACGTATATACTTTATACAGGTACCCACTTTGCGCGCAACGTAACCTACTGAAGAAGCTGCCGATACAATTTTTTAAATTTCGAATTTCGTAAAGTTTTTGATTAACTGTTTTTGCAGAGGGCTTCTTCAAACTCCGCATACCATACTACCAACCCTATTTTACAATCTTGCACATGTTGCTTAGGTTGCCACATTGCGTTGGAAACTGTCAGTTTTAAATTTCGAGCTTTTGGTTGGTTTAAAGATACGCATCGGATCATTTATGCAATATTTTGGAATATCAACTTATTTTTCAATAACCGTTTTCTGACTATTAGGAATTTAATATTTTTTGTTCAACAACACGAGAGTCCTAACTGCTCCGAGTCAGTGGTACTATGACATTCTCAATTGGGTTGGGATGTTTAAAAGTACCTAAGTTCGCGTATGCCAATTTATAAAAAAGTCATAAAGCACCAAATAACAATAATATTTGGATTATTTATACTGCTCAACTTTTGTGAACTTTGCACTTTTCTTGAAATCCTATTGATTTTCCTGTTACATCAAAGAAGTTGATCATAATATTTTAACATTATTTCATCGTTAATACAGTTTCATCACAAGATCCAGGGGTAGATGGAGATAGGTAGCCTAATGGCGTGCGACATGTGGTTGGAGGTGGAAGAATCGGTTTTACGTGGTCCGTAGGGTCTCCTCGGCCACATGTGTTGCTCCTTGTAGAGGACACCATGTGGTCGGCGGGACCCTTAACAAGACGGCAGGGGAGAAGAACCAACGGCACGCGAATTAAAAATAATTGTTAAAATAACTTATTTAACATTACATTTATCTTTTGAGGTACACGCCTATCCCGTTTCTTTTTTTTTTAAATCTTCTATTTATTGTTTTGTTGTTGCTAGTTTGTTTTTTTTATTATATGATAATAATAGCTGATTTTTATTTATTTTTTTATATTTAGTTTTAATACATATTTTTTCATTTAGTTAATAAAATTTTACAAAGCTAATAAGACAATTTGTAATGTTTTTCTTAGTCCTCATGTTACTGTGCTGAGGCGGACTAGGTTTTATTTAAAAACTGATTTTACGAACCTACGAAGTTCTTTGCAAGATGCTGGATAACTCCTCTTCTTTAATACCTTTGTCCGAAAGCAGTTTCAAATTTAGGAATATTCGTAATGTCATTTTGTTGTCTTGTGAGGTGAAAATAAAGTTTCTTCGTTTTTTTTTTAACTTTTGAAATGTTTGATTAAAACATTCCTAGAATATATATTTTGGATGTTTGGATGTTCTTATATGATACATTGTAACTTTGTTTACATCACTTCGTATATACCTATATTCTTCACGCCATCCTTACTTTTGCCCATGGAATAAAGAAGAACGCATGATCTAAAAGTCCGGCCATTCTGATCTTAAATTTCATAAACAACAATAAAATATTTATCACAATGTTACATGGCTTATATCTAATAATTATTATTATTTGATGATTTATAAGGCGCCGTTTATTGTAAAAAATCATCTCAAGGGGGCTGTACAAATATTACTTCATAGGCTCTGCCTAATTATTTACAAACAGACACAGAAAACACAGTTTTGTTAGAATGTTAAGCTTGGAGAAGATACGGTTTTGGTCGAAAAGGACACAATATTAAAAACACTGCACGTTGCATTATTATACAGTAGCTATGTTATACTTCTTAACTAACTAACCAACCAACCGTCACGCCGCAGGGGTAGGCAGAGAGGACGAACCGCCAAACAACTCGATCTTGGCATACGCTTCTTGCTTCATTCAGATTATGCTTCTTTACTATTGGTATGATATTTATTAGAAGATTAGTGGCAAAAGAAGAGTTGGTATTTATTTTAAATATTATTTTTTGTTCAATTTTAGTACTGCAGATTTGTTTTTTGTTTACCTTTAAAATTCTTCGAAGTTTATATACTACGAAATTATCAATAGTTATTTACATTTTTTAAACATCTAATAATTTTTAGAGAATGGTAATTAATTTTTTTTGTGAAATTTTGTACTAGTTAACGATATTGGGTAGGCTGATATATATGTCTTGGCTAAATATATATTTTTGAAAGGTGAAAGGTTGCTTTCCCCTGTATTTAAGCCCGTGCCGGCTTTGTATTACTGCGCCTCTTCTGACAAATGAATGGTTCCCGACATCTGCCGCAGCCACCGCCAACCGCTCATTCATTATTATACGACAAAACAACAGCTTGCCTAAATCTTAATGTGAGATTTTCAAATTCTTTGCAAAAACATTTCGAAAATCATAGTCGTGGGCGAAGCTAGCATTCCACAATGGAGTGCTGATACCAACCCCGATACATGGAACTGGCAGAGGAAGGATGTAAATAGACTGAATGCTGTAAAAATTTAAGGCGTATATGTGGTAAAACTATGACCGTGTGAAAAATGTTGAGATTCGTAAAGGCTGATGTGAGCGTAATGAGTAAGATTAAGAAAGGGACTCTTAGATGGTTTGGGCATGTAGAGCGAATGAACGAAGGAAGGAGTGTAAGGAGAATATACGAGTATGACGCGAATTGAATAGAAAAATAAGCCCGAGGAAGACATGACACGATCAAGTGAACCAAATACTTGAGTCGAGCCATGTCAAGAGTCTGAATAACAGGAGAGACGAAGTATGAGACGATATATGGCAGTCGCTTCAGATGAAGTTTCATTAACATTTCACAGTTTTATTAGAAAATTTAAGCTTAGAGAGGATATGATTTTTACAGTTGCTATTTTATCCTCCTTTTGATTGATATTACATTTATTAGAAGATTGGTGGCACAAGAAGAATTGGTATTTATTGAAATATTTGTAATTTTTAATACTGGTGAATATAAAGCTTAAGAAGTTTATAATAGATATTAACTTTTTTTTAAAAATATATTTAGTTATTTACAATGTTGCGGACTGTGGATGCATTTGGGCACCGGTGCGTGAAAAAAATTATTATTCCATAAGCGACTTTATTTAAGCACTAACCGGCTAGCCAAGCTAAGCAATTTACGTGTACATTTCTTCCATTGTCTGAAAAGATGAGTTTTAAGTTTAGCTCTGAATTCTCTTAGTCTTTGGTCATTCTTGTTTGGCGGCCCGTCCTCTCTGCTTACCCCTTCGGAGAAACGGCGTGATGTTAATGATAAGTTAGTTGGTTAATAATCACGGGTCCCAGATCAGTAATATTTGCTTACTTATTTTATTGATGCCTTTTCCTATTGTAGATTGACAAATAATAATAATAATATTATTTGGATTATTTTTATACACAGTTTTTGTGAAAAAATCACCCGAAGAGCACTGTTTCACTATTTTTCGAATGCTCTATCTTATTACTTATTACCTACTAACTATGGATAGGATATTATATGAAACAATCGGTATAAAGCTAGGTGGCGTTCCATCCTCTCTGTCTACAGTGTCTACCCCTGTGATACCGCATGATATGTTAACTTGGAGCCGGTGTTGTCGCTGGTGTAGGTTTTGATAAAGTTGTATTTTGTTGTACCTCCCTTTGCTGCTTGCAAAGTTAACTGTGTCATGCTGTATATCAACAATAAACAAGGCTTGGCATTATTTGAATGCAGATATTTATCATTTTGGAACTACAAAATCTTACTATGGCAATACCAAGCTACTCACTTCGTCTTTGAAATTTCTTCACATTCAAATGTTTCAACGTATTCGCATTTGACCGTTTGCTTTAAAGAAACAAAGCATAACGCGTTAATTCATTTTTTTTTTAAATAATTTTGATCTGTAAACTTGATTTTGTTTTTTATTTATCTAACATATCTAATACACAATTATTTCGATAGATAAATTTCATAAATTTAAAAAAACGCCTTTCCTTCTTTTATCTTCCCTGCAAAGCGTTAAGTAATGAAAAAAAATTAAGCATAAAATTGTCTTAGAATATGATTGTACTTTTTTAAAATTATTATAATTTTCCTTTAAGTCATCTAGGTGATACCATTAAAAGCGTTTTAAAAGATCGCAGCGCCCTCATTTTTAATCTACTATTAAATGTCAGATTGTAATGTCAACATCATTAGGTACTTACTATAGGCTGAAGAACGATCTTGTTGATAGCTTGTCGACTCAAGTAGGTACCTGCCTAATTAAATCTCCCGTCATCATAATAAATTATTGTGAAATCGTTCGAATGTCGAATAATTTATTATTTGATTTGGCCGCCAGAGTAAATCTTGTCGCTGGTGGGCGGTGATAAGGCCCGTCCGCCCATTGGCCGGCCCGTCCCCGCCCCCCGCCCTCCGCGGCCAATGGGAGGAAGGAGGAGGAGGGAGCGAGCCTCTTTGTTCGAGAATGCAGAAAGATGAAATTTTAAATCGAGACTACGCGGGAAACTCGGTTTTCCGAACGATTTTGGATGCGTTCCAAATATGAAAAATAATAGCGAATTTAACACCGGAAAAACCGATTCGTTCGCGTTTTGTGATGGAAATATTATGTTCGCGTTGGAATATGAACGAAATTTGTGATGAAAAATGTATCTCGTTCCAAACTGTCATACGATCGTTCGTCATTCTAAATTTCTTTGTCAGGTTTATTAAATTTCATTACTAAGCATGTTTCAGAATTTTAATGTTATTTTTACTGAGAGCTTGCTTTTGCCATTATGTTTTTCTACCATCTCTATAAAATGGTAAAATAAATTATTGTGGGTAGCTCTAGAATTTACAATAGTTAGGTAGATACCAGTGGCGTGCATTGCTCTATGACAAAAGGTAGGCTGTTCGTAATTTTTTCTTGTATTTGTGAATGACTATATAATTATCATCTCCTGCTGATTGTTATGGCCAATTGGATAAATGGGCTTACAAGTTCCTTACCAAATTCATAGAAAAGTACGTTTTGATGCATTTTTCTATTGTCGTTTACTATCTGGTAGGCACAGCTTTTTAGCCTGGCAGGTAGGTACCTACCTAAGCATAATTATCACTAAACAGGAAAATCTCTAGAGGCTTGATCTCTATACCAGTGATGCACAACCTTTTTAGCCGAAGGGCCAATTTATCAATTTTCAATTTATTCGCGGGCTGCGGGGATAGAGTACCCACACTTTGACACGTTTAACTTTGCAGTCGGTAACTTTTTAATACATTTATAATAGCTATAATATAAGCGCCCCAGTCCAAATTTTTCTTTTCTAATGGTCAAACCAATAAATGCCGTCGGTATGTGACATTCTGAAATATTAAAAAAACTTTAAAAAAATGGTTATAATTTTGGACATCTGATTTAAAATAGACGGACAAAAGTTTGTCGCGATACTTTTCGTATTTTGTAAAACAGAACGGAGGCAAAGGTCATGTGACACCCATTTTGGCACCAGCCTAGTTCACTGCCGTCCACGTTTGATTGGCGTGTTTTTGACTGCGGTAAGCAAATTATAAAACACTTATAAGAGAATCAAACTAAATATTCAACTTTGTAAACAAGGCTTATTATCTTAACAACAGATTTCAATTTTTGGAGCACATGCGTTAGGTGGAAATGCTGTCCTTGTACTACCGGTATTTTAATGGAAGATGCTCTGAGGAACTAGCATCATTGATCCCTTCGGCACCGGTGCATAGTCGGGAAACACGCCAAACGCGCGCCCAACATATGCACACGGCTGAAATTTGTCACATGAGAACGGGTCGCTTCTACGACTCGTTCTTATGTTCAACAGCTCGGCTGTGGAATGATCTCCATCCTACAACATGGGTCTCTTCAAGACCCAAGTTCACTCCTTCGTATCCTTTAAAATACCCTCCACACAGCATCCTCAAAAATGATATTGCCCTTGAGGGAAGTTATTTCCCTCAGGGCCTCCTGTGTGGAGTTACTGTAAAAAAAGGCGAACCTTTTTACTTATTTGCTGTTTTAATTAAATTGTCGCACGCCTAGCTCGCCCCCCGCCCTGTGGTTACTTAGATGTTTTCAGTAGCAATGTTTTTAAGTTTACCTTTTTAAACTGGAACACATAAAACATATTTCATAAGCAAGCTAGCCCTCAGTAAAAATAACATTAACATCCTGGAACATACTTAGTAATAAAATTTTTAAAATCTGACAAAGAAATTTAGAAGGACGAACGATCGTATGACATTTGGAAGGAGATAAAATTTTCATTACTAATTTCGTTCATATTCCAACGCAAACATAATATTTTGCTTGGTTCAAGATCAAACAAATAAATGGTTAAATGAATTAAAAAATTACTTTGTATTTGCCACTTTATTAATGTACACAGATATCAACATGTTTCGAAATCGATGCTTTCTTCATCAGGAATATATAGAATATATAGAGTATTTTGAAGAAATTGTAAATAAATGGTTTTTATCGTTTGGACAGTCAGATTCCTTTACAGAACAGAATTTAGTCAAGCAATCTTTTGGATTTTTATAATACGAATCCCTTAAAATGCACCAAACATAGATCCCAACAAAAAAACCAAACTACAAAATTCTATCTTTTCAAGAATATTTAAAAAAGCTTGGGTTAACCGCGGGTTGTGCATCACTGATTTATACCGATTTGAAAGAAAACTGATGTCGCCAGTTAACATTTCAGCTTTCAACTTCTAGGCCCTACACGGTCCACTGAAATATGGAATTTGGATATTTGAACATTTTTTATGAATTTTACCAGAAGTAAGGAATAATTGAGCCTACTTTAGACACACGAACACGCCCAAAATACACTTTTAACTTTCGGTTTACTTCTTCAGTGTTTTTTTTTTATGAAGTCGGCACCTCCCCCGAATATTAACTTCGAATTCGATCCATTCGACTGCTAGTCGAGCTTCATGCCAAACAGGCTATCGACCACAATTCAATAGGATTGTAACTTCCTGTCAAATAGTCTAAAGTGTTTTTTTTATGGATTTACATCAAAAACTTTTCTATCGCCCATTACTTATAAAAAGTTGATTTTATGCAATTCTTTTCTTAACGGACGAGACAAAGGGAGGAAGTGTCTTATTGTCTGGTTTTGAATCGAACCGGAGATGGGGATATCTGTAGACCGCTATAGCCCCATTGTGCCGCGGAGTCGATACCATTTTCACACTAGTTTGAAACATCGATTATTGGTAAAATACGACATCTTGCGAAGCTGACGCGAATCAAAGGGAACAATGGTGGTTTTGTTTCTTGGTTTTCTATTTTGCCCATTTTGAGTAAAGGCACCTTAAAATTAAGTAGCTATGTAACAAATCTGAAGAACAGTCTACCTAATTTTATGTAGAATTACCTATTTATTAATGTAGTGAATATGTTCGTAGCAAGGCTATTAGATGATCCATTACATCTGTTGCATTCTTGTAAACGGAGAGCATCGCCGAGCGCATGCGCAGATTTCGTGTTGCCCCTAACAAATATTATTTTTTTACCATTTTAGGGCTCACATGCATACAAATTTATTAAATTTTCCCTTTGTGTAAGCTATTGGGTAGTGTGGTGCATTACTCGTTGACCTAGGGTAGGCTGTAGCTTTTTAGGTGTTGATTATCATTATTCATCACATCATAAGGTGTGAATAATAGGACGCTCAAGATAAATTGTAAATAAAAATTAGGAATTTGCCAAGCAGAAGCAATTTTTTTACGGTAGAACGATCACGAAATAATAATTGTCTGAAATTTTTGGAATTTTTTTCAGAAATCTGGAATAAAAAGTGGGCACAGCTTTTTGGCGTTCATGGGCTGCACGCCACTGATATTGGGGTATTTAATCTATGCAGGTTCTAGTGGCGTGCAGTCCCATAAAGACTGAAAATCTGTGCCCATGATGATGCAACGCGTTAGTTAAAAAAAGAAAGACAGCTAGAATTAGAATATGTATAGGTAAGCAACTTTTAATCTCATTTGACAACCTGTCCATAGCCGTCAAGAGATGATAATAATAAAATCGACATTTTTCAAGGCCACCAAAATATTAAATGTTATGCAATTCCAATCGAAAAGACCGCAGATTACCCTTGGTCAAAGACCAATGCACGTCACTGGTAGGTACCCCACCAAATTCGAACCAGAATATTAAAAAAAAATTATAAAAAAAGAAAAAAATCTGTCATGGCTCGTGCCACCACTGCCACGCTAAGACAATAGAATCGATTTGCCTCCAGTGGAGTTCGACAGGAAAGCACGCGTCACCAATGCTCGGGTGCTCGCTAGACCAAACACGGAAGTGCCCATTTATTCTTTTAATTTCAGTTAATTTCCCCACTTCATTGATCACTTCTCTCATTTCTTAGAATTTATCGCGATATAAGGACTGCTATTAGAATAATGATAACAATAAGGATAACAACTGATCAATGAACTCCACTAGTACATGGTTTATTTATGAACTCTATATAATAGCAATACTATACCTTAGTTCAATAGAGAACTAACTCAAAATATCTCATTTTGAGAAAACTGGATTTGAAAATTTTTCATAAAGACATCGCTCCGATTTAAGTTATTTTTTCCACCTATAACATAACAATAGATGCAACATGTAAGTAATTTATCAATCTTATCATATCGTAGGTGTAAATGGCTACATTTATTAAGTTCCAAGCGGAAACATTTGACATGTTTCTCCATTGAACTAATAATAATAATCGGACCATTTCTATAGCGCCGCTTTTGTGAAAAATCACCTCAGGGGCGCTGTACAAATATTACTTCCTATTCTTATATTACGTCTATTCTACGAATTTATTATTATTATTTTTTTAAATTTTTTTTTACATTTATTTTCTCTTTTTGGTCAGGCTATTATTACACATTATTTATAGAACATATAAAGAGATGCAGTTAAAAAACTAAGAATGCGCTGATTTATTTATAATTCCATAAAGCATTATCTGATTACATAATTAGGACGAATTAGACTTTTTATTGAAATATGAGAAGGTAGAGTTTCTTTACCATTTTTCATCATTAACTCAAAACCCAGAAATTTTGAGTTATACCATATTGAACTATGATATCGAATAGATATCTTTATATCTACTTAATACATATGAAGAGAAACAACTATTCGAAACGTTTATCGATAGAAACTCAGCAGATTTAGAATTAGCAAAACGGGAGATTTTACTCCAATTTTTAGGTATAACATAAAGTAGACATAGACTATAATGCCAAAAAATGTGTGAGAGTAAAGAGGCCATATGAGCGTGACAATATGTGATTTCAATTGAAGCTAGGTTTCTTGAGGTCTTAAGTAGGTATTATAATTGTATTGCATTTGTGATATTAAATTAGTTGTCTAGTCTTTGGGACATTAAGCTACGTGGCTTACGAATTGACTATGAACGTAGCTTTTTCAATATGTATTTATCTTCAATACTAATGTTGTTTGTTTGTTTCAGGCGGATATACCCCCGGTGGCCAGCAAGGCGGGGGCTCCACGCCGCCCCCCTTCCTGCAGCCCTATGGGCCCCCCGCTCCCCCTGCCGCCTACCTGCCCCCGCACCATCACCACCACCAGCAACATCATCAGGACCAGCACCAGGTATGTTACTACTGTTACTAGTTACTACAGGACACCGATTACCGGTAGTGGCCGAGTGGTCCAAAACCTCTGTCTCTGTTAACTACCACCATCGAGGTCTTATCATTGTCACTAGGCTATGTCCTCCATGTACTAAGTTAACCCGTCTGTGTCCAGGACTACCAGCAGCTGGAGGGCTTGCACCAGCAGCACTCGCAGCAGCAACAGCAGCAACAGCAGCAGCAGCAGCATGGCCAGCAGCAACAGCACCCCGGGCCGCAGCAGCACGGGCCCCTGCACGGCGCGCCCTACGCGGACAGCTCGCCCGAGTTCTATGCCACGTCGCCGCAGGTGCTGGAGCACAAGTACCAACCGGCGCACTACGTCAAGCCCTACCCCAGAGGTAAATACCACCCAGCGCTGTAGCACTTTTATTCTTCTTCAGTCGTTCACTTATTTTTGAGGATCGTGATCGTTGCAATTTCCCCGTTGAACAGTGTTTCTCCACTCCTCGCGATCCTGCTCTGCATCGTGCATGGAAAGATGGACACCGATGTTCCGGACCCCCGTGGACTATTATATTATAGCACCATAAAGCCATCCGGTTAGGTTATGTTTTGCACTCCTCAACAATCTTGATGAATATAAAATGACAGCACGTCTGTTTGGCGAAGGTCCCTGTGGTTAGTGTTCGTTCATTTAGAGAAAGTTCAGGTGGGGGGTGCGCAACATCCTGTTAGCCCTCGGAGTCCCAAAAATATTATTTCCACACAGGAGGCCTTGCGGGAGAATCATTTCCCTCAAGGCCTACGTCATCTTTAGGGGTATTGCGTGAAGAGATGATTGTTTCATAAATACATCGAGATTCCCGTCAAATATACCTCAGCCTCTCGGAATCCCTCTATGTGGACATCCCCACCCATAAAAACCTGTCGATAAATAATAGCCTCGTCCGGTATGACGAATGTATCAGTGGCATATTGAATTATTAAACGCAGTCTCGTCCCGTCTCAGCTTTTGATCAAATTCTGAAAAAAAAATCAAAATGGCGCTGATCGTCGCTTTGATCGCCAATCAACGTCAATCAATGCTTATTGGTAGTAATTTAAATTAGCACAATACAAAATCACCGTGACAATTATTATTATTCACATAAAGTGGGCACTATTGACAGAATACGAGAAATTAATGCGGTAAATTGTTTTTTTTTAAATATCTGGTTTCTAAAAAGCCCGAACAAAACTACAAAATTCCAGCTTGTTGGCAACAAAAACACATTTACGACTAAGAGCTCTTTCTATTTGCCCATCGGTTGAGTTTGCCTCGCCGGATATGGTTTTTGAATTAATATTTCAGTAAGGGTTGAATTGCCGTCGTTTCCGCTTCTCGGAGGCGTTAAATTACTATAAAACATTCACGGCGATTGTTAATTCCGCGTAATAACCAGTAACTATCCACGATCGGACGGGCACCTATCCTTTCGGGTCACTAGGCGAACAACAATATAATGATTATAATGAATAATCAACGAACACGTGCGAACTATTCAAGATGGCCGCCCCTTTGTATGCTAACTAATCAATTGACTTTAAATGTTAAAATATCACACGAGAGGATTATTGTGTTCGAATGTGTTTTTGTATTATCACATTCTTGGA
Organism: Halesus radiatus; assembly: GCA_022606495.2. Taxonomy (NCBI): domain Eukaryota; kingdom Metazoa; phylum Arthropoda; class Insecta; order Trichoptera; family Limnephilidae; genus Halesus; species Halesus radiatus. The sequence continues at coordinate 28,971 of JAHDVE020009856.1, read as the reverse complement.
AGTTTTGCCATTATAAATTATTGTACCTTACGTGAATATGTTTATAATAAAGCTATTGTTCGATGCGTTACTGCCATCTGTCGACACGTTTGCAAACGGAGAGCATCGCCGATGGCCGGGCACAAATAAAATGTGCCCTGAATTCAGTGCAGTCGTGCACATGTTTTATTCGTGTTAATAATGACCAATAAACCTATGATCACCAAGCTCGATTTTTTCCCACTTTTGGTGAAATTGATAACATATTTCAATATAGAAATTATTTCGTTAAGGCCCCGCATTAATCTCGGAGAATTTAGATTTAGGGAAGAGGTATATCTAGCATCGGCTCTGAATCCCGACTGACCGTTGTTGAAAGGCAGATATGATCACACGAAAGATAGAAAGAGCGCGCCAATGTGAAGAGCGTTTAGAATAAATGGGCGTAAGTGACAGTTCGAAAAATATTAATAAAACACGACATATTTAACATGGATCAAAAATATCAAGACGAATATCTTAAGTATCATTTAAAGAAACACTATGATTTGTTTTCAAATCTATAACATGTTAAACAACAGAACAAACCCGTTTTTTTTTTAATTTTCGAAGTACAGTTTACAAGTTTTTTTTATCGTGGGAATTTCATATAATTACATTTTCAGCCCGTTGACTGATTTTGAGATTATCTTCAAAAATAAAAATATATATTTAAGTACATAAATCTCCAGTTTTTAAGGGATATTTGTAATATATCCATAGAAATTTTGTTTTGCAAAGCCTTAACATACCATTTTTAAAAGTGTTTACTACTTGCAAAACAGCAAATCTTAAGAAGCAAAAACTCTATAACGATAAATTCAGGCGTCGTGAAATTTGTACAGATTTTCTGTCTGTAATTTCTAGTTTAACTAACACAAGTATTTTCAGTTATCAACATAATTTATACCATGAGCTTGGGGAGTTTTAAAACACGCACCTGTCAAAAAATACGTAGAATTTAATTATTTCTAATTTTAATACTTTAATTTAACGAAAGTTTAATTTAATATAATCAAATATCTTAGAAATGTATAAAATATATATAATTCGCGCAGCTTCCGACATTTTATAGCAAAATGCTACACTCGTGCCCTCTAGCGGCCCGGGTTGTACAAATTGGTTTTTCCGCACATTTTAATAGATTTTTCGTGAAAAAACTATATTCTTAATAAATTATAGAAATCGAAAATTCATGAAATAAATATTGGGTGACCTACATAATGACTACTGCTTTTTTGTTAATAATTGAAAAAAAAGTTAGGTTTGTACTAACGATTATAAGCCTCGCCGCTCGACGCTTGTCCTCTGTCTGGTGGTTTAAAAAGGGAATAAAATACTTGTTGCCATCTCAATGTAAGTAAAATGTCAGAAGCTTCTCGTACCATATATTTCTACGGTATTTGATATAATTATGTTTCAATAAGAAAAAAATCTAAATTAGTGTTTGAAACCGGTTTGTAACAACTATTTTTGTTCATTATGAACAAATTTTCTGAATTTTATATTTTTAAAACCGGGATGTATTTACCCTCAGTGCATCGATCCTTTCCAGTGCCCTAAAACCCTGAACTGGTTTTTATTCCGTTACAATTTTCCGGATTTTTCCTTTAATTGACGCGCCGGGTTCAGATGAAGTGACAGATTAAATAAGTTACGTAAAAATATACCCACTCGTATGTATGTCCATCGGCGCGCGGGCTGTTCGGAGTGAATTCGGGGAATATTCGAGGGATATTCGGCTGCTTCCGAATCTATTAACTAAACATGTCGCGCTGACGTTTATTGTCCAATTATTCAACATGCTTTTCGGCTTCGAATCGCTTATACAAGGATTGGAAAGTTCAGTGCTGGGAATGGAAAATAATTTATTTTCAAGGATGTTAATCTTTTTGATCGAAATTATCAACATTTAATTTGATAAATTTTATTTCAATCTGTTGAAATAGAATAGGCTCTCAGTAGGATTTATTAAATTGACAAGGATTTTATGAAAACCCTCTGTATCTGTCATTGGTGTGTCAGCGGCAGCCCTCCGGCTGCCACCTCAGCAATCTTGAGGAGTACAAAATGACAACACCTCTGTTTGGCGAATAGTCGGATGATTCAGTTGTCGAAAAAAAAATTACGAAAATGGTGTTATAACTGGCAATACCGGGTAATATAAATACGTATATTAAAAATACGAAATCATTTTGAAATTTGAAGTTAGATTGGGTTTTCAAAATGATTTAAATAATACGTGCATTGAAAAAGATAACGGAAATGGTGGCATGACTAACGAAACTAGTTACTAGGTAGTAATTATTATTTTATTATTTTTTTAAACTATTTATAAATTTGAACTCTTTCCCTGAACCACCCCACCCCACTCCTGTCAACGCCAATTCAATAAATATTTTGACAGATTTTAAATATTCGAACTCAGCTGCAACATTTTCCCGCCATTCGCCTCTCGCCGTCCGTCGCCCATTACATTCTTTTAATACTTTTGACAGACATTTACATTCCCAGTCCGCCCCCACAGCCCGCAGTTGGACACTTTTACCTCACCACATTATATTGTCATTACGTGTCACTAAATCGTAAATAAATAAATAAGAATATATTTGACAAACACAAATGGTTACTGATGCAATAAATAATGGTCAATCATTTAGATTTCAAATTACTCATTCTTAAATGATGATTTCAAAGTGCTGTATTATTTTTTGTTCCAACCAATTTAGGTTCAAGTTTTCATTCAAAAAGAAAGATTTTGCAAAATGACTATAATATTATAGTCAAATTTTGTTATTTAAAAAAATTCTGTCTTTTAAGGCGGGGGCGTTTCAACGTCTGTCACATTTGATTAACAAACATATCGGCGATCAGCGCCAAGTTTTGATATTCTAATGACTTCCGTTAAACGTCGATTCTCGGCCCGTTTCAGCTTTTGATCAAATTAAGCATAATGTCATCCTGTTTCATTATTTAAATGAAAATTATTATTGAATGGTGTTATCAAAATAAACACACACTATTTACATTTGTGGTGTTGAGTTGTGGTGTTGTTTAAATGGTCACATGTGCATTTTCCGTCTTTGTTGCCTTAAGTGAAATAGAAAATAATCACTACAAAATGACTATTAGATTGCCATGAAAGGTGTTTTTAATGATCAATTCAAAAATTTCTTTGAGGTTGCTTGCTTTCTTACGGTTCTTCCGCTAAGAGTTCCATTGTAACCAACATCCCATATTGTAACTGGATACAACAAAACGGTGACAAAACAGAATATGGTAAAAGAATGGGTTATGTTAGGTTAGTATGTGTGTTGTTTGTTTGTTAGTTCTTTTTTCTTCACTTTTCTGTAACATTCTGTTTTATCACAGTTTTGTTTTCTCGTGGAACCATTTCGTACATATCTTCTATACATTCTACACAATTTATCCCGTCTGTCGGTTTCACTTCTTCCTTTCAACCAATTTCAAAAGTTGTAGAGAAGTCCCATCATATTGTCTCTTCTAGTACTATAATATAATATTAACCTATTATTGCTGTATTTCTAGCGCGGCACTATGACGGCTATGGAGGTGAGGGAGGCTACAGCTCTCCCTATGACAGTTTCGGTGGCGCGGGCGGCGGGGGCGCCTGGTGCCCCCCTCCGGAGCTGCAGCACACTCCCTTCCTGCCGCCTGACAAGCTGCCCACGGGATACCCGCAGCCGGGGCCATGCTTCACTGGTGAGTACACACTGCACACCTGTTTACTATTTATATCTATTGCTTTGGTATTTCAGATAACCGTCCCACAAAAAAAAACTGTCTATACTTGACATAATTATTTTTGGTATTCTAATCCTGATGAAGAAAGCATCGCTTTCGAAACATGAAGATGTCTGTGTATTAATAAAGCGCTGAATACAGAGTATATCATTTAATTAATTTATTAATAATGATGCCACAAAGTGAATACCAATCGTTTGAAGAAATTATTAAAAAAAACTGTGTTTTCTTTACTCTTAGGTGACCCTCTTGACCTTATTCAAGTTAGTACTGAGTTGTTTGTAAGCAATTGAGTCATTAATCTTAGCTAATTCCCAGTGACTTACAGTCCATGGGACAATGCAGCTGTGCAATGTGCATATTCCCAAGGAAAGGGGAATGAATAAATGTTTTCTCCCTTTTTTTCTCTTGGCGTATGCATAATGTGATACTGAGCAAAAACTGTTTTGCCCTAAATGGTATGAATATAAAGAAAAATATTTTTCATCATAAGAAAATAGCATAAAACAGTTGTATCTAATTTCTCTCTGGCTGCAGGATCGTACTAATTTTGATGTCGCATGTGCATGCTTTCTGAAAACAGAATATTTAGGCATTCCGAAGCATTCCTTATATTATGATTTAAGTCATGTTGGCTTTAGATTCAAATAGCATGGAAAGTATTTTTATTTAAGATTATTACACACCATACACCAAACCGCACAACAGTCGGTTAAAGATATAATAACAGTCACTAATTTGGTATTTAAAATTATATCTTATCAATTTGCTAATCGAAATGATACTATAACCATGCCTTGTTTGTGTTTCCAGGTTCGGGCCCCATTCAATTGTGGCAGTTCTTGCTGGAGTTGTTGACAGACAAGTCCTGCCAGAGCTTCATCTCCTGGACGGGAGACGGCTGGGAGTTCAAGCTCACCGACCCCGATGAGGTAAGACTTCTTACTCTTAATCTAAAACCATAGATGTGCATTGAAATGTATCAAGTAAAGAAATCACTTGTTGACTCTTCAATTCAAAATACACAAGGCATAAAAATTCTTTTGTCTGTCACTTTTTTTTCTTTTTTACATCATAGTAAGTAGCCTCGACGAATTAGATGATAATCTAAAAAGTTAGACCATTTATGATTTTCTGGCATTCTCCCACTATCGAAAGCTTGTGGGCAGTCTATCAGGCCCTTCTGAAGTCAACTTATTTAAAAACAAAAAAAATTGTGAATATTAATTTTTGTTTTTCCTATTAGGTGGCTCGTCGCTGGGGAATCCGTAAGAACAAGCCCAAGATGAACTACGAGAAGTTGTCCCGGGGACTGCGTTATTACTACGACAAGAATATTATCCATAAAACTGCCGGCAAGCGATACGTCTATCGCTTTGTATGTGATCTGCAGAATCTTCTCGGGTATGAAATACTTTCCTTATACATTGTCATTTCAACAATAAAACCGGATGTATCAGGACGTACCCGACAAATTTCTCTTTGAATGATGTGCGCTACCTCTTCTACAAGCTGTCTTATGCGTAGAGAAAAAGCATCTATATTTTAATGCCTTTAAGGAGCTCTTATGTTTTGTTGTCAACGAAATTTTAGTATCGCATAGATGAATATATTTTATATCTTTTTAATATTTAATAGTGTCTAATGCATATATTGTCTCTTCTACAGGTATTCTCCTGAAGAGCTGCACGCCATGGTGGACCTGAAGCTGGAGAAGAAGGACGACGACTGAAGGTCCCGAGGCACAAACGTGGTTTTTCAGTGAAATGAAAACGTGGATTAGTTTAAAATGTATCGTAGGAAATTAAATGGATTAAGTACGGTGATACTATAGCTGTTATGTTGGCCTAGTACAGATGCAACACAAATGTATTCTTCTTTATGCATATATTATCTTATCCATTTCTTTTGCCAAAGTTGCAATCAAGGATATTCCCACATCTTCACTCATACTTTCTTTATTTATGTCTCTGTCTAATTTGATCTTAGCATAAACTTTTTTTTAAATAATTACATATCCAAACCATTAAAAGTAGGTAAAACTTTGATTTGTGATTCACAATAACATGATGTTTTTGTTAATATTTTGTAAAAATACTGTATGTTAAATTATATGGTATTATATTATTATAATCTTTCTTTCTAAACAAGCACCGATGGGTGCTTTCGTTAAAAAAATATATTCTGCTATGAAAAGCGGATGATTTTCTGTGCTTTCAAACTTACACCAGTTTGTTGTATTTGTTTTCTAAGACCATGGGTGCCTTAACGATCTTCCATTGATTAATCAAGTGATTGTTAAATTTGTGTATGCTTTTCTAATTGAATTTGACTGTTACAAAATCCCTGTTGTTTGTCAAACTCAACCAAAGTATGAACCATTTGTTTTGAATGCATTTTAAAATACACAAATTGTTTAAAACAGCATGTTGCCTTAATAAGGGCTTTTGACTAAATATATAAATGTACTGGTGCTGATATTACCAAGATAGTTTTGCATCCACCGAGAACCTTTATTCTGATCTCACGACAATATTTTCCTACGAGTTCGCGTCATTTTCACAAACAAACCAAAAAAAAAACCATATCTAGTTATTTCAAACAAAATATTCCACTCTGCAGTTTAATTTGACAGTTTTCATAAATTATTTGACGATTCTTACAAACCTCAACCAACCCAGTGCTCAAGATGATCCAAAAAGTATTAATCCGAATAACTGTTATTAAATAATTTCATATAAATAAGTTTGTACGGCTTTCCCAATCCTGTTTTGAATATTAGTTCTCATCACCCTCCGTGTATTTGTTACAGACTTTACAGTTACAGTTACAGTTATATAGAAAGATAGACCCCCAAATAATATTTATTAATATAAACAATAAATTTAAAAAATGGGATTCTCCATTCATTTTCCTCCTTAAGAAAATTTTATTTCACTCTTTCGTAAAAAAAAATTGTTTCGCATTGACGGTATTCCACACCCAGCGACGATTTACGTAATAAAATATCTGTGCATATCTGGAATGTGCTAACAATATGTATGTTATTATCTCTTCGTTCTTAAGTCTTGATGTCCAACTGCCTTGAAGAGATTTCGGCCAACAGCATTAATAACGTAATTTTTAACTTTCTGTTGATTTGTACATAAATTCATATAAAACTAATATTAGAGGATGCAAAAAGATATAGTGTTAAACTACTTAAATATTAAACAATGAAGTTATGTTTGAAAGAGAAGACGATGTTGGGGAGGGAGAAAGATAGATATTCATTGAATCATTTGCACAGATTAAAGATTAAAGTATTACAATAGAGAGCACAATTTATAAAGACGTAATAATATGCCTGCGAATATAATATTATACAACGTCGGTGAATTTGTTATTAGAGCGGTGTGTTCGGATCTATTATAACATAACTTAGCTTTAATAGTGTACGGAAGTAATTTTTTATCATCCTCAGATACTCTGTTGAACAGACGTATGAGATTAGATATCATGAAATGACACAATTCATGTAACCATATTATTTGTTTCCCTATCCACACAATCAATCTTGTGAATTTAACACATGTTTCTTTACATTATTATTTTTCTCGTAACTTAAGAAAACAATTATTGTTAATAGAAATCCAACCTCGTTTATGCGAAATGTATCTATCACCTAAAGCAGGGGTGAGGAAGCTATTTGCTGCAAGAACCATTTGAACATTTGCAATATCATACGTACAAAATTATTAAATATCTGCTATATTCGGTCTAACATTTAATTACAGCCGACAAGAAGCATTTGTAGACATGCAATACATAATACATACACGCAACATGCACACGCAGATTGTCACGAGAAAAGGAACTTGATTACACCTGCATTAATTAGCAGGCCAGACCAAATGATTTTGGGCCAAACATTCCCCACCGCTGACCTAAAGAGTCTAATCTCGACAACTTTGATTGCTCCAATTCATTTGGGATTTAAAGCAAATAAATATTAATCTTTATATTATACAAAGAGTCCAGTAGTAAGCTATAATAACTCGAGGGGGTGATTTTAAATTTCGATATTTCCAATTGAATAGATAGTTAACCTTTGGGCAATATAGCTACAAACACTCCGACCCTTTCCGCCCACTATTGTTGACCTTTTCATTGCACTTTTGCACATCATATCATGAAAAATTGTGTGAATAAAAAAAGTTCTCTTTTGTTCATACTCATGTAAAATCATCTCCCAAGGTTATGGTGATTTTAAAACTGACACCTTTTGTTAGTCCCGTCAACAAAGGAAGAATATCTACGAACATTTAAGATTTCACACTTTTATAGACAATAGTGATGTAAATTGAACAAACTTTCTCGATGTGAAAGTGAATGATCTCGTTTTAAGGGATTTTGTTTTATAATGAATGATAATATTCTTTTTAGACATTATGTGATTATTTTTAGTAGGCTAAATAATATTGTATGTAATTGTAATTTCTTTTTATATTGGTCACATGAACTCCTTACTGAGAATATTATTATAAGACACAATGATATCATTCTCCATCTCTTTCCCTTTTGTTGGAAATGTTATAGTTATGTGAAATAGAACACTATTGTTTCATTGGCCCGTACATATAAATTTGTATGTATCGACAAATGATGTTAAAATAAAAAATATATATTTATGAAAAATTCCTTTTTATATCTTCCTCATCCTAGTTGCCTATCATCTATTTTTTTGTGAAAAGACACACGAGAACAGAAAAAGGAAAAAAAGTCTTCATCCTTAGAAAACTACAAACAATAAAATATAAACATAATCAATTATAGCTTGTCTAGGAAAATTATTTATTATGTATTCACCTTAGACGTGGTTTCTTAAAGTAACAATATCCATTTTATCAAAGTACTTAGATAACAATAATTAAATTCAAATCCAGAGCAAATGTGAACTTTGACAGTTTTTCAATAGATGTCAGTACTATTAGTAAGATACACTTTCATGTCTGAAATGTCAGTGCGCTTAGGAGTTACACATTGGAGGGAGAATGTCTCACTACAAAAGTAAAGTTACACAATGTGGAGTGGGCCATGTGATTATTCTCCAATCATTTCAAGGGCCATTTTCTTGAGATTTTTTCTGTCTACCTTTCCTGAAGGAGTGGCAGGCAAACTGTCCAAGAATACTACTCCGCCCCTGAGCGCTTTAGTGTCCGAAAGGGCGTCTGAAAACAGAGAAAATATACTTCTTTTACCCTTTGCATATTGGGAGCCAAAAGCTCCTGATTTTGTAGAAAATGACAAAGACAAAATCGTCAGTCCGCAATGTGAGCACTTCTGTCATAATTCATATTCTATGCATTATTGGGATGGTAGTAAAAGTAATTTCAAATTACTCTCCTTTTGAATGGAGCGTTATTGCATATTATTCCTTCAAGATTATTGCCAACAAACGCAAATTAAATAATGAAACTTAAATACCACAGAGTTATTAAAATATTCATTTGCTCATTAAATCGTACGGATATCACAAATATGTCAATTTTTAAAAATTATTTGAGTCATTCGATACACCGCAAAGTACGGGACTGATTTTAAGCCTTCCCTAATTTTTCCAATCAAAATTCCTTCCGAGGATCACCACCACAGAAGGGATTTTGGGTTCCAACCCAAAATTCAATTTACAGTCTACTTGATAATATAAAAAAAAAAAATTCATTTCACATTGAAGTACCCACCGGAAGAGTAGAATGAAGGAGCCGACTACAGTTTCATTTAATATAAGTGTTGAAGAGTATGAAGTTATCATAGGGCTATGAAGGGATTATGTTATGAAGTGGTAAGGTAAAAATTGAAATCACTGACAACAATAATAATAATTAATTGTTCTGAGTTTTGACTGAGTAACCGAAAAATTGAACTGGTTTGGATGCAAACTTTTGTTTGAATTTAAGGAGACTGACGGCCGGTTTTCAGTACAGTCAGGAATGTCACGAGTAGGAAAGGATTGTCAGGATTTCTACCCGATAGTAACTCGACTATTGTAAATATCTCTTAAGCTGTTCTAAAAAATCGGTGGTAATTAATAGCTAACCTATATTCTTCACAATAAAAATAATAATAATTGTCCACAAGCGTGTGGAGTTTATCTTACTTGTGACAGCGTCCTTGATCTGCTGGACGGTGACCTTGGAGCCTTCCACTCTCTGTACAAAGGCCGTGGGGTGCTCCCCGTCCTCAGGGTGGCGCCGGCCCACTACAGCCACCTGCTCCACCCCCGCCACCTTTATTATCTCAAACTCCAACTCCGCGGGAGTGATCTAAATTAAATGTGCAAGGAAACATTAACAATCACAATTTAACTCAGATTGGCGAGATTTCAAATGGTATGAAATTGGCATCATTTATACACTTTGGTCTAGCAAATTGGTACCTACCCACCAGTGACGTCAATCTCCGAAAAGGCGCCGAAATTATTTCCTAAATCGTTATTTATTATTAATAATGTCCCTAATGTACCAACATGGAATAAATATGTCTTATGTTGTGCTAGCAACATTGGTGTGCACTGAACGACTATCAAAAAATGTATGGAAAAATATTTTTGTCTCGGAATTTTTTTACAAATTGCATAATAGTTGGTTGAGCTTAGAGCCTGTTTTTCTATGAACATTTTCGTGTACATAGGGCCCTACGCGCCGTGCAAGCCAAAACCAATCAGGAGTACAGGTTATTGTTCCCAGCGTTCAAATTAGTTCAAATGGCACAGTTAGGGATAGGAGTAGAGTGCCATGGTAGGTTATCTTTTTAGAAAGACTAATGAGTTTGGGACCTGAAAACTTTGCGTTACTTTTTTGTGGGATTCGCGATATTTTTTTTGTGAAATTCGAATTATTTTTGGCGAAATTTGAGTTGTTTTTCAGCAAAAGCGGTGCTATTTTGCAAGAACAGAGATGTTATGTTAACTTTGTGGTAAATTTTGCTAAAAATTCGCGTTAATGAGTAATTTAAAAGGAACAATCTTTTCACTCAAGTAGAATTTTATTGGGCGCGTAGCATGACAGATGACCATCGGTAATGTTATTTGCTACATTTTGAACTATGGAAAACATACCTGGAAATTCCTGAATTTCATAACTTCTTTGATTCTGTCCACAATGAAGATGTGCTTATTTTCTTTGAAGTACACCAGATCCCCAGTTCTGTACCACCCATCTTCATCATAGGCTTCTGCTGTAGCAACAGGGTTCACCAAATAGCTCTAAAAAATATTTGTTAGCAATAAGATAAAGACTGATGTTTTCAAATATATTATATTTAATTGTCGAGCAATTCTCAACGCATCCAAAACCAAAACTTACATGAAATAAACAAGGAGATTTCAACCGTAGTTCCCCAATTTGTTCTGGTCCAAGAGCGAGTTCTGTCTCAGGATCTACGACCTAAAACCAGTAAGATTAATAAAATTGTTTTTAATTAATAAAATCTAAAAACCCATCGATAATAATATAATATCTTTAGAATACGCCAATATAGGTTCAATCCAGCGTATTTTAGTACTTTACTCCGATAATACGTTCACTTACATTATACTTTTACTTTTGCCACAGTGGTTGGTATATTATGCAGGTACCTACATGTGCGTAGAGCCGCCGAACAGTATTGTGCCAAAAAAGTGTTTTTGGGAAAAAGGCAACAACCGAAAACCTTTTTCTAGAATTTTTACACACATTCTAGACGAAAGTCACTTGCACCCGCGAACATTTAGAAAATAGGTAAAATAATAAATAATTTAAAAATGGTTGTGCATCACTGCTTCAGGTAACCCCAATTGTTGATTGTACGCTTTTACCCCTATTTTTACCAATGTAAAAATAGTTTATGTTGCACTTTCAACAGTTACCAAAATGTCCACATTGTCCATAGTACAAAGATCGCTCCAAATATTGCTTTTACCTATATCGATGATTAACTCTGGGGTTAGTGCTGGAAGCTGGGCGTGCCCATGTTGCCAGATTAATGAAATTGCCGCCTATTTAATTCAGAAGTAAAAATATTATTTTAGAGTTTTTTAAGCCAGGAAATCTATAAACAATCTCTATTCAGAAATTTCGCATAGGCACTTCTAGCATTAAGCCTCAGCATACAATAAAGAAAAACACAAGAAATGCGATGTCGGCGTGTTTCGTGATCCAAAAGTCTGGCCATTCGGGCCTTCTAAGTTTCTAATACAAATACTTAGTGTTCCATCATTGAATTTTGATCAAATGGATTGGCAATATACAATGCAGGAGAGACAGAGAGCACTGAATTTTCTGTATTGTAATTGACTCTCTCGTGGCTTGAACCAAAGAGGCCCAAAGTAAAAGTCACACCGGCTTCCATTTAATTCTACATGGAAGGCATTTCTGGTGTGTATTATTTATTCTATGATACCTAGTTAAAAAACGCAAAAAGATTAAAGAGTTTTACCCTCCAATGAATCCAAGGGTAAATCGTTCCAACGGAATTTGGTATCCCCTCCATGTTAGTACTGACTCCGCCTATCTCTGTCATGCCGTATGCATTAGTCATGAGTCCATTTGGTATTTGTTTCTGAAAATACAATGTCATTATTGGCATCATATGATAAGATTGATAAGGAATGAAATGGAAATACAATATTTTTAATTTCTTTTAATAGTTTTAATCTTAGTTCATCAGAGCATGTCGGTAGAACAATGACAGCTTTATGTTCTAAAGATTAAAATACAATATCTTCCAAGAGACCTCTCCCCACAAAAGACCCAAAAAGATAAGTAGAGAGCTGAAAATTTTGCGTTTGCGGTAACATGAATTTCGTCATTTTATTGCTGGAAACAAGAATTTTGCCATTTTCACTCGAATAATGCGAAATTTATAATTTTTGGGGATTGTTGCTTATGGTTCTGACAAGCTTTAATATTCTAAACTCCAAAACATGTAATGTCAATGGTACTGTCATTCTTTTTTCGGTAAAGGTAATAATAGCCTGCAACTATAAAAAATAAATATATATAGATATATATATATACCATTTTTGTTGCAAAATATCAGAAAGGGAACATAACACCACTTTCGTTCCAAAATACCGTCGCTTTCACTGAAAAATAATAACAATTTTCCAAAAAATAATGAGAATTTCACCAAAAATAATGCGAAATTTTCAGGTCCCCCCTACCTATAAGACATTGCCAATCATTTTAACCATTCCCGTAATAATCCTTTAATATTCAATAACCAAGGTAAATATTATAAACACATTCACTTATTGGTTGGGTGAGCTTTCCAGTGATTCATCACATGCACACTTGCTTGAAATGGCTTTAGCTATGCTATGAAATCAGGGTATTGTAAGGTAGGATAGGAAGTTAATTTTTATTTTAAAGTATCGAAAGCATTTTGCTGTTCGTTTTTCCAATTATATTTTATGTCTTTCTTTAAGAGACTAGTTAAGGGTTTTGTAATTTTACTGAAGTTTTCAATGAATCTTCGGTAATAACCAGCTAAACCTAAGAATGATTTAATTTCTTTAGTATTCCTGGGAATAGGAAATTCAGAAACTGCTTTGATTTTATCTGGATCAGCAGTAACACCTTCGTTAGAAATTAAATGACCTAGATAAGTAACTTCTTTTTTCATGAAATGGCACTTATCTGGTTGAATTTTTAAGTTATTGTCAGCGAGTCTTTGAAATATAGCTGTAAGTTTTTTCGCGTGATCTTCTATAGAATTTGCATATATGACGATGTCATCTAAATAAATGAAACAATATAATCCTTGTAATCCAATTAATGCGTTATTCATCAGTCTTTGAAAAGTCGCTGGACCCGTGTTCAGGCCGAAAAGTATATGGGTATATTCATAATGTCCATTGGGAGTTGAAAAAGCAGTTTTTGGAATATCATCTTCATGCATAGGAATTTGATGAAATCCACTTGATCTAGTGTTGTGAAATATTGGTCAATCCAACTCTGAACATCCAGGTACTTCCTAACTTGTCTTCACCGTCTCCTTCCCCTCCCAATTCCTTCAGCCTAACAGCATATCACAATTGGGGATATCATAGTGCCACTGGCTCCGGGCTCGTTATAATTTGATAATTAAGTTGTGATTATAGAAAATAGAAAAAAGAGGGAATAACTATAGGTATTATGACTTTAGGGATCGGAGTTTGAAGCCATGTTCTGGAATTTTGTATTGGATCTCTGTAATATTGCATCATCCAATTTTACCCAGTCTTCCAAGTCCAAGTATCTTCGTCATACGAAATGAGAAGAATTAACTGTAACGTTACAGTTCACAATTACCTGTATTTGGGCAACTACATCAGGGGAAACGGGACTGGCAGCAACGAAAAACGTCTTTATGGAGGACCAGTCCAGATCCAGGAACTTGGGATGTTTGACCAACTGACACATCGCCACGGGACTTATCATTATCATTTGAGGCTAAAACAAAACAACAAATCACACAAATCAATCATTGAAATGACAAGGTGACAGCGTCGGATCAAAATATTTGGCAGAAATTAAGTAGTCAACAGGATTATAAATTTGATTAATCGTCCGTAATCACACAGTTATTAATGCATCGATAAGTAAACACAAAAATAAATTAAAAGAACAAATAATTGGAAAGATAATGAGATAATTATTCTGGTGAGTTTCTATTTATGCAAAATGATACCTTGTATTTGTTCAAGCTCTTCTCGAGGAGGTCGACAGTGTAAGGTATCGCACAGTTAATCCTCTTGGTTCCAGTAAATGCAGAAATCATCACGTTGTACAAACCAGATACCCAGTAAACGGTAGAAAAACTCAAGTACGTTGGCTTTTCTTTGGTAGGAGTGCGAATATTTGACCTGTTATAAAATAAATATACTTTTAGTAAAACTGAAAACAAAAAAAATGGCTGAAAAAATTGCTAAAAAGGTGTCTTTAATGTTGGTGTCGGAGTGGGAGCGATCCAGAGGTAGACTGAATACTGGAGGAATATGGTTAGACAACGGAGCTTTAAAGAAACATTTATGAAGGAGACCGAATCCCGCCATGGGATAAAGCACCGAGTATTGACAAATTAAATTTAAGTACTTACATCAAGAAGAATGCTAGGCCAAAAGACTTGTGGGTATGGCAAACTCCTTTAGGCATTCCAGTAGTCCCACTGGAACAGCTGATGAAGGCGAATGTTTCACTTGGGTCGAGTTCAGTCACTCTGAAAAGAAATAACAAATCAATTATATGGAAGGGTCTCAATCAAAAAGTATTACCGATATTAATTACGTCTCATTACTATTGCCTTACTCAAAGGCATCTTCGGTCCCAGTGGGTTGCAGGAAGTCTGCAAATGGAACGAATGGGCCTTCCAATGGTTCATCTCCGAACACGACCACTTCAGCTTCACACTTAAGCTCGGCGAGGACTTCGTTGAATGTTTGGGCGATCTCAGGATCACAGAAGACAATGGAAGGCTTTCCTATTACGAGCATATTTTTGACTTCAGCTAGAATCAACGACATGCATAGTTCCTCATTAGTTATCAGTGATGGGTCGTGATCTAAATCATTGGCAGTTCAACATTAAAATGATTTAAAATATGAAAGAATTTCGTCTTTCTGTGAGCAGCTTTTTTTCTTCATCGAATATATGGAGCCACGTCATTTCAAAAGTTGGCGTGGAGAGGGAGGTATTAGATATATTATTTTAAAACAGCCACAAGCATGATTTTTTTAATTAAATAACCTTGCATGTTTCTTCCACTTGCTTATTTCAGACCGGATCGGTTTCACCTTGTAACGGACATCTTCAGACTGGTACAATTCAAATCGTTTTTTGAGGCCTTTAGGGAAATAATTTCCATCTTTGGGGGTGATGTGTGGCGGAAACTTTATCTATGGTATATATAAAATCAGTCTGATTAGTAAAATGTACCAGTCTGAAGATGCCCGTTGTAAGGTGAAACCCGTTCGGTCTGAAATAATCAAGTGGAAGAAAGTTATAAAGATTTTTTAATAAAAAAATTCACTTCACAATGTATTTCCACCATGATTTGACAGCTTCAAAATTAGAAATAATTCACCCATAAATAATAATAATAATAATTGGATGGTTTGTATAGTGCCATTTTTGTGAAAAATCACCTCAAGGGCGCTGTATTAGGTGATACGAGAAAAATAAAATAAATAATAAATAAATTTGTGAAAGGATTCAATTTTGCACAAAAATATCAAAATGAAGGATAAGATTAAAAAAAAAAAGTTTTTGTACTTAATGCTTTTAAGCATTAAAACAATATTAATAGCATTCACACAATAAAATCGAAAAACACAGATGAAACAAAAAAAATGAGCTGGCACTAGGACTTGAACCCGGATTTTCCATTTGCTAGCGGCCGTATTTAAACATTAAATTATGCATGCCATTCTTTTCTTTTATTAATTAATATCATAACTACTGAGCTTGAGATTTTATAAAATAAAATAATTTGATGCCAAACTAGTACCTACATAAAAAAAAAAAACATTTTAATTGGGCCGATCTAGAAGACCGTTTCGATAAGAATTAACACAATTATTTGTTGACAAAGTGCCTACTACCTACTAAACTAGCAATTCGAAACAATCCGTCCATTGATCAATACATCTGTGGCTTAAGAATACAATTTTTTTGAATAGTTTTTGGGATATTATGGCGTGTTGAGCTTCCTCCTCATTCAGTCAACGTTTCGGACAGCGTTACAATTTCCATCATCAGAGTAGATGTATAGATTGTGGAGTAGTGAGTATTTATGTAAGTAGCAGTGGTACCGTGTTGCGCTCGTTAATCCTCTTAGGGCCGGTATTTTAACCTTCCAGCGGGCGCGCTGAGTAATTTCCCATGAGTGAGCGCTTGTTGTAAATTTTACGTCATCAAGTTTTCTCTATGTAAATGGTGTTTTCTTTATATAAATGTTAGGGAATTGCTGTAAGGTTATGAAAAATGATAAATGAGAGTAGTTTAAAAAATATGTATTTGACTTAACTAACTAACTAACTAACCATCACGCCGTTTCCCCGCAGGGGTAGGCAGAGAGGACGGACCGCCAAACAACTCGATCTTGGCATACACTTCTTGCTTCATTCACATTCATACAACGCCTCATACATTCTCTTCTGTTATTCCGACTTCTGACATGGCCCGACTCGAGTATTTGATTCACTTGATCGTGCCATGTCTTCCTCGGGCGTCCCCGGCCTCTTCCATTCACATTCGCGTCATATATTCTCCTTACACTCCTTTCTTCGTTCATTCGCTCTACATGCCCAAACCATCTAAGCGTCCCTTTCTTAATCTTGCTCACTACGCTTACATCAGCCTTGCATTCTTTACGAATCTCAACATTTTTCACACGATCATACATGGTTTTACCACACATTCGTCTCAGAGATCTCATTTCTACAGCATTCAGTCTACTTTCATCCTTCCTCTGCCAGTTCCGTGCCTCACTGTCATACATCAAGGTTGGTATCAGCACTCCATTGTGGACTGCTAGCTTCGCTTCCTTGGACAACTTTTTGTTTGCGCCAACCGCGTTCAGTCCTCCGTTAATGGAGTTTCCTGCATTCACCCTTCTTTCAATATCTCTATCAGTCTTTCCATCTCTCGTAAACATACTTCCCAAATACTCATCATTCACAACTATTCTCCAAGTATTCATCATTCACAACTATATTGCATACTGTTTTCGTACTCTCTCTTTCAAACACATGACTTTGGACTTATTTACATTCATCATTAGCTCATTCATCATACATACTTCGTTCATCCTAGATACGAGGGACTGTAGATCTTCCATACTGTTAGCAATCAGCACCGCATCATCAGCATATAACAGACAACATACTTGCAGACTACTCATTTTCGCGCCCACGCCCACCTCTTTCAATTCTTGCATACAATTATCCATGTATAAATTGAATAACCACGGTGACATTACGCAGCCTTGCTTAACACCTTTTGTGATGTCAAACCACCCCGTAAAATTACCGTTTGCCCTAACACATGCAACGCTTCCCTCGTACAGCGATGCGATTGCCTGTATAAGATTTGTATTCACACCATACTTAGACAACACCTTCCATAATTTTTTTTCTGTCAACTCTGTCGTATGCTTTTTGTAGATCTACAAAAGCACAGAAAAGTTTCTGTTTTTTTGCCAGAAACTTCTCTGTGAGCATACGCAACGAGAAAATCTTATCCATGCACCCCCTTCCACTCATAAATGCGCCTTGCACATCCCATATTTGATCCTTTGTTTTCATTTGTACCCTTTCAATCAATATCCTACCATACAGCTTACCAACTGAACTTAGCAGGCTAATAGCCCTGTGATTTCCACATTCCATGCGTGACCCTTTAGCTTTGTATAGAGGCATGATCACAGCCCTTCTCCAATCTAATGGGGTGTAACCCTCCTCTAGACACTGGTTAAAAAATTTGCATAACCATGTGCGAATTATACGGCTATTTCCTTTAAAGTATTCAGCAGCAATATTGACGTATTTGATGTATTTGACTTTCTTATACAAAAACGAAATAACACTCTAAATATGTGACTCTTACAAAACAAAATATTTTATCGACCTATTAGTCAGAATCAATATTATCATCCTTACAATTGTTGCAAACCACCTCAACTACAGAATGGTCCTTGCATGTAAAGGACTGGCAACGGTAACACTTCATTGATGCTGTTCTACTGCAGTGCACATGACCTAGAAACACCGCGTTTTTGAGGGCTTCTTTTTTCTTCTTCTGGTATCGGTTCAATTTCCCGACCGTAATTCACTCCTGCGGTAAATGTTTGACATTTGATCTAAAGATAAGATGCTCTTTCATCATGGTCAATGCCAATTTTTTTAGGAAAATTCTTCAATGCTTTGGAGCCTTTCCTGGACAGGCAAATTTGTATAAAATTTGAGCATATATGCGCCCAATATTCATTAGAGTGTAGAAAACTACACACGGCCATCCCTTTGTTTTTCTAGAGACCGAGTAAGCGGCACACATTTTGTCAACTGTATCCACTCCACCTTTGGTTTCGTTGTAGTCCAATATAACTTGAGGCCTTCTGGAGACAGGATCCATTTCGTTGTCGTCATGTAATATTGAGACTAATATTACAGATTTATTTTTCCGATGTAGATAGGAAAGTATCATTTTTTCCCTTTGGAAACCAAAAAGAGTGGATCCAATAGCTCTGCTTTTGTCCGGCAAGAATTCTTTTGGGATTTGTGCTTTGTTCTTTTTTATTGTGCCCCGGTAGCACTTTATTCAGCTTGTTGCTTGATTTTCTATTTCTGAAAACTCGCTGTCCCTCGGGGGAAAGTAAGTCTCATCATCTTGTAGTCTCATCAACTTCATAATGGAACACGTCTAAAATAAAAATAAAATACATTTAGCTATAAAAGAAACGATATAAATGAGAAATAAATAGAAAAAGTATTTTTACTTACACTTTTAGGCGCGTGTCGTAAAATTTACGCTCAACGGAAATTTTCAAATATCAATAAATAACATAAACTTCTAAGCACACCGGGTACGTCTGTAGTTTAGAGAGACACTGATCCTCGAATAGCTCGGAGCTCGATGATTGTGACTAAGTGGTCAAAGTGGGGTAGCGATAAGGAGCATTTGTCGTAAATTTTACGACAACGCGCCCGCTGAAAGGTTAATACAGTTATAATTATTATTAGTATACTTAGCGAAGAACCAAAAATTGGAACAGAGCTTACTACGCTAACCGATGCGTTAGAGCGTAATGGTTACCTCGCACAACAGATAAATCAGATCATAAAACCGAAATCTACCCCGAACGAAGGCAGAATTGAACAGTCGTAAAAAAAACTGCTCTTTATTACCTTATGTTTACAATGTTTCTGACAGAATTGCCGGGACACTGAGGAAAGAAAGCATCAAGACTGTCCTCGGAACAACGACTAAAATCCAAGACCTCCTGAGGTCTGCAAAAGCCAAGTTTCCCCTTGAGACAGATGGAGTTTATAAATTCAGCTGCTCGGGATGTCACAAGGTGTATGTGGGTCACACAGAACGGATCATCTCCAAAAGGATCTCAGAACAATTTCGAGCGTGCAAACTCGGTCATTAAGACAAATCAGCAATTGCCGAGCACTTGATTGAGACCGGCCATTTCGGATTTGTTCCAAAGCACTGGGAATACCCAAATCGTATCGAGCGCGGCTAATTACGGAAGAAATTGAAATCCACAAAAACCCCATTAATATCACTAGGGACGACAGAGCGAGGTTAATAGTTCTTGGTATCCGGTACTTGGTAAACGCCGAAAACCACACTAAGTATAATAATAATTATTTATATTGAAATACCGGCTCTACGCGCGCAACACGGTATCACCGCTAAATACATAAATACACACTATAAAACAATTTAGGGTTCTCCATTTTGTTTAGGGTTTTTTTTTTATCTAGTTACGATTTTTTCACTAAAAACTCATGAAATGTAAAATTAAACTCAGTCAAGTAAGTACAACCATCAGATGGTAAACGTAATGAGGCCAAAGAGCCGCAGTACTAGTTTAGTTAGAAACATGAGGGGTATTGCTATAAGCCCTATCTTGTTAGAAGATTACGAAAGAATCCGTAAAATCAACAAAAAAATCTATTTAGGGTACTAACAATTTTTTTCCCTACAGAAATCACAAGACGCAAATGACAATTACGGTCAGGTAATATTTAAAAGTACCATCATGCGGTGAGAAGTGTGAGGCGCACATGACGCCGTTCTGTTTGTAGAAAGAACATGTAGTCTAGAGACAGAAACTTTAAATGTTTCATCAATTCACAGAAACCAAAAAAAGACCACAATCTACACATCTGCCCTGATGAAACATTGGGTAAAGGATAAGGAAACGCAACGCGTCATAACACGGTTGATGTGTTTGTAAAACACGTGCGAGGTGTGTTCAAAAGAAAAGGTGAATTTTGAATTTTCGCGGCTGTGTACATTCGATTATCGATTTTTTTTATGTTGGTATACATATGTTTATCATATGTTAGCATTATCAGCCATTTTGGATCAGTGGTTTGTTTTTGACAACTGGAAAGGTTAGTCACGTTTTGTTTTTTCTTCGTTTTTTTACTAAAAAATAATTTAGTAAAAAATCGAAAAACATCGATTTTTGGATTTTTTGAAGAAATGCTGATAAGGAAATAGAAAACAAAGCGAATCTAAAATTTCTCTTCAATCGGACTGATGATGCCTCAGAAAACGAACCTAAATAAAAAATCGAAGAACACCCAAAAACGTGACTAACCTTTCCAGTTGTCAAAACCAAACCACTGATCCAAAATGGCTGATAATGCTAACATATGATAAACATATGTGTACCAATATAACAAAAAAATCGATAATCGAATGTACACAGCCCGCGAAAATTGAATATTCACCTTTTCTTTTGAACACACCTCGTATAACATTATCCCAAATTAAATAAAACTTTGTAATTACCGTGATAATGATACCGTTTATCGTAATAAATTATATCTCTATTTGAACATGAATTGTTATGAAATACTAAGCCCCAAAATTGCTTGCTATAAGATTTCTTGATAAAACATTGTCGAAATATTATTATTATTTCAATTTCATAGTACAAGACTTCCACTGATAGTGATCTCAGTCACAATCAGTTAATTGTCCAGTCATTTAGCAATCATGAGATATTTAGAAGCACTTCTACCGAAAATCCAATAAACTGCTCATAACAAAAATAATAATGTTACAACTAGTGATGTGCGCCCGGGAATATTCCCCGAATTCCCCGTTTTCTAAAAAGTTGGGAATTTTTTATCAAGAAAGTTATTCTAAATGAGGTCTCCTAACTTTTTATTTTGATGAAAATGTATTATGTAAAATTAGTTTTTCGATATCTGCAAAAATGACGAAGTTATCAGCTTTCAAATTGAACTTGAACTAAAACGTATACAATCGTGTCTCGTGACTTCACACAAGATACAATTAATAGTCAGTCATTGTAATATGTACCGTGACATCACACGCTTATCGACCGGCTGCAAATATCATCATTTTGATGGCTAATGTCGTCGGTAGGTAATATTCGGTAATTCTAAGTGTTCTGTAATTTATATTTGTAACGGGTTCCATTTTATAGGTTTTTTTTAAAACATAGAAGTAACGGAAGTGAGTTTTGATATTTCTTATTTAATAGTAATCGTTTGGATTTCTGGGTACCATGATCAAAATAGTTAACGGCTACCGTTCTGTTTAACAAAATGCGGAAGGGTATCGCGATAAACTTATTTCTCTTCAATGTTTTGAATCAGTCAGATTACAGGTACAACATGTTCTTTTGCAAATGAAAATTTAAGATTGTTAAAAATCTGATATTTTAGGTAGGTACCTAGTTCATTTTTGGTTGATAGTGGGTATGTACCTACTGGTTTCGGACAGATGGGACTTTTGTACTATATTCATATTAAAACAATTTAGAAATCTACATTGGCGACGTCATCGACTGCAAAGTTAACCATATAGTCAAGCTGTAGGTACCCTACCCCCTGTGGCCCGCGAACATATTTAAAATCGATAATTTGGCAATCCGGTTAAAAATGGTGTGCATCACCGCTCTAGATGTAATCTAATGATAATTTGTGATAGTGTTTTGTTAATAAAATTGATACGTCAGCCTTGACATGCGATTTATTATAATGCACTAATAAAATAATTAAGTACAGTATATTATAGTGACTTTTATGAATATTATTTAGTGAATATTTGGTGTGCTGGATTTAAAAAGAATGGATTGGCTTAAAAACGTATTATGCTGTACTTAATAAATTAATAAAATTGTAATGTTTTTTCACCATTTAAATGAAAATTCCCGTAATATTCCCCGTTTGAGGAATATGCCTTAAAAATAAATTCCTGGGAAATTTTACCATCACTAGTCACAACCGTTGTCGTGTTCACTTATTTAAAATGTCTGAAAAAATCTAGATAGCGGGCATAGTGATATGCGACAACAATTGCCAAAATGTCACGACAGTTAGCAACATTCGTTGAAGACGGCGGATTGGGGGTGCGCAAAATAATGACCAGCACATGACACGATCAATTGAATAAAGTATTTATAAAGTCTGTCACGTAAATGAATTTATTTGATGGCGATTGCAAGTAAAATACACCGATTACGTTTTTACTCCCAATCTGAACAGAACCTTAGTATTAATATGGATGCATGTAAATAACGCAATGAACGTGGACCAGGTCAAAGGTAATATTTTTTTTTCAACAATACATTTTTTGTATTCACCATCAAAAAACTTTATTAATTCACTTCACATTCCTGCATTCATTTCCAATATTACAACTGAAAGATTTGAGATTTCGTTGCCAAAAATCTAGGCGTTAATTTTTTTCCTGCATATGTAGCAATTACATAAATAGCCGATATATTGGACAAAAACTACCATTTAGAATTGCTTGAAATGGAAGTTTCAGCTAACACTGTTTTCCCCAAGTCTTCCGAATATTGGTGTTTTAACTGGCTTAGAGAAGTTGGGATCACTGTAGAAATACATTCGGCTTACTTTTGGTCATAGTCATCGAAAGTGGAAAGGTAGCGCATCCGATGTACAGGCCCGCCAGGATGGGGATGCTCACGTCATTGTGCGTGTGTGCGCAGATCACCAGCTTGTCGTTCAGGCCTATCCCACGTTTCTTCAGCTCCTGGGCCACCCTGACGCTGCGGAGCCACACGGAGGCGTGGGTCTCCTCCAGGTCGGTGGACAGCTCTACCTAAAAACGGGGAAGGCGTCATCTTTAAGGCGTAACAGAAGTTTTGTGGCATTTTTCGATTTTAATACCGTGATATATGTATTTCGTGATAAATTTTGGCATTGATTTCTTCATAAATTAAGTTGATGAAAATTTTCGAGATTAATATTGCAAATTGCGCATGTGATATAATATCTTAAAAACTTACCCGAACAATTGATTAAGTTTACTAGAACGTAATGGGGATGTAGCTAATTATATAATACATTCTTAGAAAATAAATAAAATGGTGAAATATTTATACGATGCACACTAATTACCTGATTAATCTCATCTCCAAAGGATTTCAACTGCTTTAGAGCAAATTTTCCTACATGCAGATCCAACTTTTCAATAAACTTCTGAATTACTTCATCAGACATGTCACCCATTTTGAAAAGTAATTATAGCACTGATTAAATAAAATAAAACTTTTGACTACTTGTTATTGGTACGGAAACAATACCCAAACTGAATGGACGGTATAATACAATAATTTTTTTTATAATACTGGTCTTATCTCTTATCAGAAGAAAGATACGTTAATGTGTACAAACGCTATACATCATCTACAACGAATGTCGTCACACACACGTGTATATTCGTCATGATCATGATCAATCTTCAATAATTCGATCGCATCCACAGCAATTATTTCCAAAATTTAGTATTTTTAATGCGTTTGAAAATGAAACATTTTTTGTAAATCGAAAAATATTATCTTTTTTGACGTTGGAACAGCCATAAAAGTTTAAAAGCTTTCATTCAATTCTTTTCCATTTCGTGTGATGTAATAATAATGATATTTGGATGACTTGTATAGCGCCGTTTTTGTGAAAAATCACCCCAAGGGCGCTGTACAAATACTACTTGCTAGGTTTTATCTTATTATGTATAAACAGATACAGAAACATTCTTACCTGGTAGGTTACTCCAGATTAAAACGTTAAATTACAAAGTTTTCGCTTGAGAAGATATATTTTCCCACCTCCTCACAACAAAATACCTAATTTAATTATTTGTCGCAACCCTGTTAGCGATGGTTAGGCTACACCCCTGTCAAAACACCCTTGGTCAAAAACTGGCTACAATATCAAGAAAATTGTTACTCTAAGCATCAAACCTACCATGCCTCTCAGATTTCCTATCACGAATTCTTGACAAGGGTGACCAGGTTGATGTTACTTTTTTGACCACGAAAAAGGCTATCGACAAGGTTGACATCGATGTTGAGTACATTTTTTATGAGGGTTCTATTTCGTTCGAATTCGTGGTTTTTTTGGAATCCCTCAGGGGTCCATCCTCGGACCGCTCCTGTTCCTGTTTTATATTAACTATATCGGTTTAGTCATCACTCATTCATGCTATTTACTTTTTGCAGATGATTTGAAACTTCATAGTGAAACTAAAAACCTATTTTCTTGCGTTTTCAACATGATATCGACTGCGTTTCAAACTGTCTCTTAATCACAGATCATAGAATTTAAGTGATTTGCTGCGTTCCATTATTACTATCGGTTCAAGTATCGCCTGTTTCATAACCAGTACTACTGTACGCTCACACTAACGCGAAAGTGCTCGCCCGCTTTCCATATCTACACACCAATTGCGTCAATTTGGTTGTCACTAGTGCTGAAACAAAATTCTGTGCGTACACATTCCGATAGCATACGAACGCACTCATACATTCAACTATCAACTCACTTTACTCATATCAGTAATCAGACCTCTGCAATTCAAAATACACAAGGCATAAAAAATCTTTTGTCTATCACTTGTTTCTCTTTCATCTGCAGAATCTTCTTGGGTATGAAATACTTTCCTCATACATTGTCATTTCAACAATAAAACCGGATGTATCAGGACGTACCCGACAAACTTCTGTCTGAGTAATGGGCGCTACCTCTTCTACGAGCTGTCTTATGCGTAGGGAAAATCATCTATATTTTAATGCCTTTAGGGAGCTCTTATGCTTTGTTGTCAATGAAATTCTAGTATTACAAAGATGAATATATTTCTACGAGAAATATTTGTTGGATAGTTCTCTATTTAATATTTTCTTATTAATGTCTAATGCATATATTGTCTCTTCTACAGGTATTCTCATGAAGAGCTGCACGTCATGGTGGACCTGAAGCTGGAGAAGAAGGACGACGACTGAAGGTCCCGAGGCACAAACGAGGTTTTTCAGTGAAATGAAAATGTGGATTAGTTTAAAATGTATCGTAGGAAATTAAATGGATTAAGTACGGTGATACTATAGCTGTTATGTTGGCCTAGTACAGATGCAACACAAATGTATTCTTCTTTATGCATATATTACCTTATCCATTTCTTTTGTCAAAGTTGCAATCAAGGATATTCACACATCTTCACTCATACTTTCTTTATTTATGTCTCTGTCTAATTTGATCTTAGCATAAACTTGTTTTTAAATAATTACATATTCAAACCATTAAAAGTAGGTAAAACTTTGATTTGTGATTCACAATAACATGATGTTTTTGTTAATATTTTGTAAAATACTGTATGTTAAATTATATGGTATTATATTATTATAATCTTTCTTTCTAAACAAGCACCGATGGGTGCTTTCGTTAAAAATATATATTCTGCTATGAAAAGCGGATGACTTTCTGTGCTTTCAAACTTACACCAGTTTGTTGTATTTGTTTTCTAAGACCATGGGTGCCTTAACGATCTTCCATTGATTAATCAAGTGATTGTTAAATTTGTGTATGCTTTTCTAATTGAATTTGACTGTTACAAAATCCCTGTTGTTTGTCAAACTCAACCAAAGTATGAACCATTTGTTTTGAATGCATTCAAAATACATAAATCGTTTAAAACAGCATGTTGCCTTAATAAGGGCTTTTGACTAAATATATAAATGTACTGGTGCTGATATTACCAAGATAGTTTTGCATCCACCGAGAACCTTTATTCTGATCTCACTACAATATTTTCCTACGAGTTCGCGTCATTTTCACAAACAAACCAAAAAAAAACCATATCTAGTTATTTCAAACAAAATATTCCACTCGGTAGTTTAATTCGACAGTTTTCATAAATTATTTGACGATTCTTACAAACCTCAACCAACCCAGTGCTCAAGATGATCCAAAAAGTATTAATCCGAATAACTGTTATTAAATAATTTCATATAAATAAGTTTGTACGCCTTTCCCAATCCTGTTTTGAATATTAGTTCTCATCACCCTCCGTGTATTTGTTACAGACTTTACAGTTACAGTTACAGTTATATAGAAAGATAGACTCCCAAATAATATTTATTAATAAAAACAATAAATTAAAAAAATGGGATTCTCCATTCATTTTCCTCCTTAAAAAAAATTTATTTCACTCTTTCGTAAAAAAAAATTGTTTCGCATTGACGGTATTACACACCCAGCGACGATTTACGTAATAAAATATCTGTGCATATCTGGAATGTGCTAATGTATGTTATTATCTCTTTGTTCTTAAGTCTTGATGTCCAACTGCCTTGAAGAGATTTCGGCCAACAGCATTAATAACGTAATTTTTAACTTTCTGTTGATTTGTACATAAATTCATATAAAACTAATATTAGAGGATGCAAAAAGATATAGTGTTAAACTACTTAAATATTAAACAATGAAGTTATGTTTGAAAGAGAAGACGATGTTGGGGAGGGAGAAAGATAGATATTCATTGAATCATTTGCACAGATTAAAGATTAAAGTATTACAATAGAGAGCACAATTTATAAAGACGTAATAATATGCCTGCGAATATAATATTATACAACGTCGGTGAATTTGTTATTAGAGCTGTGTGTTCGGATCTATTATAACATAACTTAGCTTTAATAGTGTACGGAAGTAATTTTTTATCATCCTCAGATACTCTGTTGAACAGACGTATGAGATTAGATATCATGAAATGACACAATTCATGTAACCATATTATTTGTTTCCCTATCCACACAATCAATCTTGTGAATTTAACACATGTTTCTTTACATTATTATTTTTCTCGTAACTTAAGAAAACAATTATTGTTAATAGAAATCCAACCTCGTTTATGCGAAATGTATCTATCACCTAAAGCAGGGGTGAGGAAGCTATTTGCTGCAAGAACCATTTG
This sequence comes from Halesus radiatus, assembly GCA_022606495.2. Lineage (NCBI taxonomy): Eukaryota > Metazoa > Arthropoda > Insecta > Trichoptera > Limnephilidae > Halesus > Halesus radiatus. The sequence continues at coordinate 1,201 of JAHDVE020009856.1, read as the reverse complement.
AACATTTGCAATATCATATACAAAATTATTAAATTCAAAGTATCTGCTATATTCGGTCCAACATTTAATTACAGCCGACAAGAAGCATTTGTAGACATGCAATACATAATACATACACGCAACATGCACACGCAGATTGTCACGAGAAAAGGAACTTGATTACACCTGCATTAATTAGCAGGCCAGACCAAATGATTTTGGGCCAAACATTCCCCACCGCTGACCTAAAGAGTCTAATCTCGACAACTTTGATTGCTCCAATTCATTTGGGATTTAAAACAAATAAATATTAATCTTTATATTATACAAAGAGTCCAGTAGTAAGCTATAATAACTCGAGGGGGTGATTTTAAATTTCGATATTTCCAATTGAATAGATAGTTAACCTTTGGGCAATATAGCTACAAACACTCCGACCCTTTCCGCCCACTATTGTTGACCTTTTCATTGCACTTTTGCACATCATATCATGAAAAATTTTGTGAATAAAAAAAGTTCTCTTTTGTTCATACTCATGTAAAATCATCTCCCAAGGTTATGGTGATTTTAAAACTGACACCTTTTGTTAGTCCCGTCAACAAAGGAAGAATATCTACGAACATTTAAGATTTCACACTTTTATAGACAATAGTGATGTAAATTGAACAAACTTTCTCGATGTGAAAGTGAATGATCTCGTTTTAAGGGATTTTGTTTTATAATGAATGATAATATTCTTTTTAGACATTATGTGATTATTTTTAGTAGGCTAAATAATATTGTATGTAATTGTAATTTCTTTTTATATTGGTCACATGAACTCCTTACTGAGAATATTATTATAAGACACAATGATATCATTCTCCATCTCTTTCCCTTTTGTTGGAAATGTTATAGTTATGTGAAATAGAACACTATTGTTTCATTGGCCCGTACATATAAATTTGTATGTATCGACAAATGATGTTAAAATAAAAAATATATATTTATGAAAAATTCTTTTTTATATCTTCCTCATCCTAGTTGCCTATCATCTATTTTTTTGTGAAAAGACACACGAAAACAGAAAAAGGAAAAAAAGTCTTCATCCTTAGAAAACTACAAACAATAAAATATAAACATAATCAATTATAGCTTGTCTAGGAAAATTATTTATTATGTATTCACCTTAGACGTGGTTTCTTAAAGTAACAATATCCATTTTATCGAAGTACTTAGATAA